>CM036758.1:31014146-31026646 GCA_020796225.1 Arion vulgaris | reverse complement strand
AATTTAATTTTCTCATTCTTATTTGTAACATCAGTGTTTTTTTGATTTTGAGTTCTTTCTGATATATCTATTTGTTCTCTTCCAGTGGGTCATGATCATTTTTGTTGATTAAACCTAGTCCTCCTAAACGATTCCATCCATTGTCTCCGAGCCCAACCAGTTTCAATCTTCCTGAGCATACTTAACGAGTCACTGAGAAGACAAGCGTGGACAGAAGTCTGTGATTCCAGCCAGATCATCGCGATTACTGCCATAGTGAAATGTGACCCCAAAAAACCCAGTTAAAATCCACATTTGGGTAAATATGGCAAATTCAGTTTGACAAGAATGGACTCACCTGGGCAAGAATGGACTCACCTTTGACAAGAATGGACTCACCTTTGACAAGAATGAACTCACCTTTGACAAGAATGACTCACCTTGACAAGAATGGACTCACCTTTTTCAAGAATGACTCATCTTGACAAGAATGACTCACCTTTTACAAGAATGACTCACCTTGACAAGAAATGGACCACCCGTGACAAGAAGGACCCACCTTGACAAGAATGGACTCACTTGACAAGAATGACTCACCTTTTACAAGAATGACTACCCCTTGGGCAAAGAATGACTCACCTTGACAAGAATGGACTCACCTTTTACAAGAATGGACTAACCTGTGACAAGAATGGGCTCCCCCTGACAAGAATGGACTCCTGTGACAAGAATGGACTTTACCTTGACAAGAATGGACTCACCTTTGACAAGAATGACTCACCTTTGACAAGAGATTGTTGTCTTTATGTGATAGCGAGATTGAAAGAAAACACAAATTTTCTCTGTTTTGGTACCGAACGAAGACTTCCTGTGTAGTAAGTGTTACCATATGACGAGGCTTGGAGCCTTGACAGTGAGGCAGAAAATTTGAGTATTTAGGCTCAGCAGCGAAAAAAATATGGGTAGTGGTCTGTAGGCTGGCCCTTTTGGGCCCGTCAGAGAATTTTAGTCAGATATTAATTGGGTTGATGAAGAACCATTCTCATTGCACTTTGATAAATAACTATATGTTCTTAGATATCTTTCTTCACAGGCATATTCCAACAACAGTGAGGACTCCGCAACACCGGCGAGGATACAGATGCAATTTTGAAGATAGGACATTATTTGTGAATTTTCTTTTTAAACTTTTTAATGATTATTTTTTGTGCATCAGCTTTACAACCTACTCTTTCAATTATCAGATTCCAAGAATTCTTTGACGTGTTCAACTTGAACACGCAACCTACGTTTTACATTTCGTATTTGATATCTTCTTTGCGTTCGTTCTTTTCGACCAATTTTAATCACTCTTTGTGATATGTTTGATCTTTGCCAAGAACGTGTATACGTTGCACATTGTTTTAGGCAACTAAACGCATAGACTTCACACGTTAGGGAAGGCATCTGATTTCATCCAAACCTCCTTAGCCACTCTTACGAATGTTTGGCAGGTAAATGGTCCTTTTTCTTTACACCCAAAATTTGGGCCCCGTA
Organism: Arion vulgaris; assembly: GCA_020796225.1. NCBI lineage: Eukaryota > Metazoa > Mollusca > Gastropoda > Stylommatophora > Arionidae > Arion > Arion vulgaris. The sequence continues at coordinate 31,025,131 of CM036758.1, read as the reverse complement.
ACCACTCGGGTGCGTATTTGATTTAACTAGGAACCTGATCTCACCTACATTGAGATAGAATTCAGAAAAAATAACCGATCGCTCGGGATGGAAATGAACCAAGTACCTTTGAAATGAGAGGCCAGCACGTTACATCCACGTCACAGTTAACAACCTTTTCCAAATCAATACCAAACGTAAGCAAAATCTATACATGACCACACGTGCACATAAACATACCTGTACATAAACATACCTGTACATAACTACACCTGCACATAAACATACCTGTACATAAACATACCTGTACATGACTACACCTGTACATAACTACACCTGTACATAAACATACCTGTACATGACTACACCTGTACATAACTACACCTGTACATAAACATACCTGTAAAATGAACACAGTTGTACATAAAATACCTGTACATAAACATACCTGTACATGACCCCACCTGTGCATAAACATACCTGTACATAAACATACCTGTATATAAACATACCTGCACATAGACATTCCTGTACATAACGACACCTGTACGTAACGACACCTGTACATAACGACATCTGTACATAACTACACATATACACCTATACAAAACAATACACGTTCAGAGTATTACCTGTTACGTCTCACACCACATATAACCACACTGTTACAGAACCACACCTGTACATACCTACATCAGTAACACTCACCTGTCCACACCTGTACATACCACATCAGTAACACTCACCTGTCCAAAACCTGTACATACCTACATGGGAACACTCACCTAACCGCACCTGTACAAACCTACTCCAGTAACACTCACTTAACCACACCTGTACATACCTACTCCAGTATCACTCACTTAACCACACCTGTACATACCTACTCCAGTAACACTCACCTAACCACACCTGTACATATCTACTCCAGTAACACTTACCTAACCACACCTGTACATACCCACCCCGAACACTCACCAACCACACCTGTACATACCTACTCCAGTAACACTCACCCAACCACACCTGTACATACCTACTCCAGTAACACTCACCCTAACCACACCTGTACATACCTACTCCAGTAACACTACTTTAACCACACCTGTACATACCTACACTTTGACAGAACCACATGTACCTACCTTTGAGTAAATACCCAACAACCTGTATTGAAATGTTCCCAGGTTAACATCATCTTCTGCCCAAGCTGTTACGTACCCAGCGGATTTGAACCTATTCCATATCCAAGGAAAGTCATCAACGGTTCTGCTTTACGATAACCTCCTCGCTTCGTGTAGTTCTTCCTCAGTGCCCTGAAGTATCGGCATGAGGGGGGCAGGAGTCCCGTCTCCCAGAATGTTGTAACCTTGGCAAGAAAAGAATATTTATCATCAGATTTGTCTGTTCACTCTGAACCGAAAAGATTAACAATGTAGACCTCTACATCAGTCGCATTGTAGGTCGCAGTGGTACTATTCTTTGCTCCCCTTGTGAGCCCCCGACAACACACAGATGATTGTTCTGCTGTAGGAAATAGTGCTTTTGTGCATGTAGTTGGAACGCTTTAACCGAATTAGGCAAGTCTCCAAGAAAAAATTGTTATTCTTAAAAACATATCACGTCGAATCATCATTTCCATGTGCGTTTCATCATCATCAAATAGTTGTCCTGATCAGAACTTTGCCACCAACAGTCCTTCGCAATTCTCTCTCTCATAGGCCAGATGTCCAGCCTCTGCAGCCGTCATGTTCAAACCATCATCAGTTAATCCTGAATTCATCTTCTCCGTGGTCTTCCTCTTCTCCTCTTTGCCGGTATGCCTCCTTCCATGATGGTCTTCTCCAGCCCTTCGTGTCTTTATATGTCTCAAAATACCTCAGTTTTCTCTTTCTTATTTGTGGCATCGCCTGTGTATTGTCGGGGCTCGCATGGGGAGCAACAAATAGTAACATTGCGAAATACAAGGCATGTCGTAAGAGGCGACTGAGGTAGGGTCTAGGAAGCTACCTAGTAAATAAAAAGCATCGAAGAAATCGGATGTGGAGGCATATCTAGCACAACGCAATCGCTCTTAGGCTCGGATCACATACAAATCACAAAGAGTAGTTTAACAAGTGATCGATATGGAGCGTTCGAAGAAGAAGATTTGCAACATTTGCCAGTTTTCTTTGATTTTGAATTCTTTCTGGATAGATCTATTTGTTCTTTTCTCTGTCCATGATATACGAAGGACTCTTCTGTAACACTTATAATTCAAAAGTACATATATGTTTTTGTATGCGTTTACTAAGAGTTAATATGCTTCTGGACGTTTTTTCAGGAGGAGAAGGGAGAATAGCAGAATGAACATCGGTCATTGTATTAATAATAGTCGTCCATCGCAAGCGATGATGACAACAGTCTCAGACTTGTGCTGCTGTACCTCTCTGGTGTGTGCGGAGATGACTGTAGAGTCCAATCCTAGACACAATCCCCTACCGCAGGTGGGGCATACATGATCAAGGTTAGACATGTGGGTATTGTGTGTTCTGTCTTTTTCGGAGTCGTTTTCTGTGCCTCAATGACCCGACGATTCTTAGCTAAGCGAGTTTTCTTGTGTTGTTACAGCGTCACATTTGGCGATCTTGCTCCAGTGATTCCCAGCAGGTGATGTCTATATCGAAGCATTTCAGAAACACTTTAAGAGTATCTTTGAAGCGTTTTTTTTCCACCAGCCCCCATCAAGTTCACCATGCATCAACTGTTTGGGGATGCGTTTATCAGGCATCCGAGCAACGTGACCTGTCCATCTTACTTGGGCCTTCTGCAACAGGGTGTTGACGCTTGAGATCTTTGCTCTTGTGAGGACTTCGATATCTGCAATTTTGACCTACCAGCTTATTTTTAGTATTCTGCGTAGACAGCTTGTGTGGAAGTGGTTTAGTTTTCTTCCGTGTTTGCTATACACTGTCCATGTCAGGTTTGGGACATAGTATTGCTAATTGTTCTGTGGTACACAAATAAACTATTGACATTGAAGGCTTTGATGATAAGGATGTAGATAACACTTTGAGTTAGCAATCACGTAAATATCTGGTTCAAGCCAAGCTTGATCAAATGTTATCATTGTGCACACGGTACATGGTTGAGACTACAGGCCGGCCATGAACTTTCTGTGGCGTAGAGGTACGGTGTTCGCCTCTCGTTCCAAAAGAACTCGGTTCGTTACTTACGTGGAGAGATCAGGATATATGTTCAGAAATATCTGATTTCAATGTAGGTGAGATCAAGTTCCTAGTCCTATCGGAGATGGACAATAAAACGGAGGTCCCATGTCCAAGTCGAGCACGTAAAAGAACGCTTGACATTTGAAATGCAATAAGAGCAGGCTGCAAAGCCGCTGTCCGGGCAAAATTCATTTAAAAAGATTAAAATAAAATTCATGTAATACATACCCCAAAAAATTGAGTAAAATAGACAAATAAGAATGGATGTAAAATATTCATATTCTTCTTCTTCTTTGAGCGCTCCAGATCGACCACTTGCTAACTACTCTTTGTGATTTGTATGTGATCTGAGTCTAAAAGCGATTGTACATTGTGCCAGTTATGCACCTAGAAGTAAGCCAGTATATCCGATTTCTGCGACGCTTTTTATTTACCAGGGTAGCTTCCCTAGACCCCTACCTCAGTCGTCTCTTACGACATGCCTTTAGGTCGCAGTGGTACTATTCTTTTCTCCCCTTACGATCCCCGGAAACACACAGGCAGGCTACCAAATCCCATTTCTGCGCCGCTTTTGATTTACTAGAGTACTTCCTGGCCCCTACCTCAGTCGTCTCTTACGACATGCCTTTAGGTCGCAGTGGTACTATTCTTTTCTCCCCTTACGATCCCCGGAAACACACAGGCAGGCTACCAAATCCCATTTCTGCGCCGCTTTTGATTTACTAGAGTAGCTTCCTAGGCCCCTACCTCAGTCGCCTCTTACGACATGCCTTGTAGGTCGCAGTGGTACTATTCTTTGCTCCCCTTGCGAGCTCCGGCAACACACAAGCAAAATATGCAAATAAAAATTGAGTAAACTTGAGCCAATGCACTCTGTATAATGTACACGTTGCTGGGATGCCTGATAAACGCATCCCCAAACAGTTGATGTATGGCGAACTTGATGGGGCAGACGTTCAGATGGTGGAAAAAACGCTTAAAGACACTCTTAAAGTGTTTCTGAAATACTTCGATATAGACATCACCTGCTGGGAATCCCTTGAGCAAGATCGCCAAATGTGGCGCTGTAACAACACAAGAGAAACTCGCTTAGCTGAGAATCGTCGGGTCATTGAGGCACAGAGAAACTGAGCTACAGAAGTAGAAAATATTTAAACTGACATAAAGATCAAGAAAAACCTTGCTTACTAACCTCCATCTCTGTTCCGTTCAGGACGTTGACGAAGTAGCTCCTGGATTTAGGTAAGTGCCGCTGCCAGGCTAGTCGAGATGTAGAATCAAGGCCTAGAATAACTACGTCAAGGTGAAGACTTGCATCGTCTGCGACTCTAGGCCGTTTTTGAATCTCAACATCCTGACGTATTCCAGCAAGGTAGTTGCTGGGGACGATTGAGAATGTTCCAAATATCACTGGTTTGGGGAAATGAATTAAGTCTACATCGTTAATAAGTCAATGTTTTTAAAAAAAGGGTTTAAAAGCCGAAGGATTGACTTCATTGCACCGGGTTTTAACCCATACGGCTCAGTCCCTCTCCGCAGAAATGGCACGCCACCTGCTGAGAGTATTGCACAAAGCACAAACTCCGTAGCTCCAGCAACAATCCTAGGGATCTCTGGATAAAAACTGCACTCGTGAACAGAATGGCGCGGTCCGAACTCGAACCCACGACCTTCGACTCACAAGGTAAAGAGCTTAATCACTTAGTCACAGAGATCTCCTAATAACATAACATAACACGACCTTCGACACACAAGGTAAAGAGCTTAATCACTTAGTCACAGAGATCTCCTAATAACATAACATAACATAACACGACCTTCGACTCACAAGGTAAAGAGCTTAATCACTTAGTCACAGAGATCTCCTAATAACATAACATAACACGACCTTCGACACACAAGGTAAAGAGCTTAATCACTTAGTCACAGAGATCTCCTAATAACATAACATAACACGACCTTCGACTCACAAGGTAAAGAGCTTAATCACTTAGTCACAGAGATCTCCTAATAACATAACATAACATAACACGACCTTCGACTCACAAGGTAAAGAGCTTAATCACTTAGTCACAGAGATCTCCTAATAACATAACATAACATAACACGACCTTCGACACACAAGGTAAAGAGCTTAATCACTTAGTCACAGAGATCTCCTAATAACATAACATAACACGACCTTCGACTCACAAGGTAAAGAGCTTAATCACTTAGTCACAGAGATCTCCTAATAACATAACATAACACGACCTTCGACACACAAGGTAAAGAGCTTAATCACTTAGTCACAGAGATCTCCTAATAACATAACATAACACGACCTTCGACACACAAGGTAAAGAGCTTAATCACTTAGTCACAGAGATCTCCTAATAACATAACATAACATAACACGACCTTCGACTCACAAGGTAAAGAGCTTAATCACTTAGTCACAGAGATCTCCTAATAACATAACATAACATAACACGACCTTCGACTCACAAGGTAAAGAGCTTAATCACTTAGTCACAGAGATCTCCTAATAACATAACATAACACGACCTTCGACACACAAGGTAAAGAGCTTAATCACTTAGTCACAGAGATCTCATAATAACATAACATAACACGACCTTCGACTCACAAGGTAAAGAGCTTAATCACTTAGTCACAGAGATCTCCTAATAACATAACATAACACGACCTTCGACTCACAAGGTAAAGAGCTTAATCACTTAGTCACAGAGATCTCCTAATAACATAACATAACATAACACGACCTTCGACTCACAAGGTAAAGAGCTTAATCACTTAGTCACAGAGATCTCATAATAACATAACATAACATAACACGACCTTCGACTCACAAGGTAAAGAGCTTAATCACTTAGTCACAGAGATCTCCTAATAACATAACATAACACGACCTTCGACACACAAGGTAAAGAGCTTAATCACTTAGTCACAGAGATCTCCTAATAACATAACATAACATAACACGACCTTCGACTCACAAGGTAAAGAGCTTAATCACTTAGTCACGAGATCTCCTAATAACATAACATAACACGACTTTCGACACACAGGTAAAGAGCTTAATCACTTAGTCACAGAGATCTCCTAATAACATAACATAACATAACACGACCTTCGACACACAAGGTAAAGAGCTTAATCACTTAGTCACAGAGATCTCCTAATAACATAACATAACACGACCTTCGACTCACAAGGTAAAGAGCTTAATCACTTAGTCACAGAGATCTCCTAATAACATAACATAACATAACACGACCTTCGACTCACAAGGTAAAGAGCTTAATCACTTAGTCACAGAGATCTCATAATAACATAACATAACACGACCTTCGACACACAAGGTAAAGAGCTTAATCACTTAGTCACAGAGATCTCATAATAACATAACATAACATAACACGACCTTCGACACACAAGGTAAAGAGCTTAATCACTTAGTCACAGAGATCTCCTAATAACATAACATAACACGACCTTCGACTCACAAGGTAAAGAGCTTAATCACTTAGTCACAGAGATCTCATAATAACATAACATAACACGACCTTCGACACACAAGGTAAAGAGCTTAATCACTTAGTCACAGAGATCTCCTAATAACATAACATAACACGACCTTCGACTCACAAGGTAAAGAGCTTAATCACTTAGCCACAGAGATCTCCTAATAACATAACATAACATAACATAACATAACATAACACGACCTTCGACACACAAGGTAAAGAGCTTAATCACTTAGCCACAGAGATCTCCTAATAACATAACATAACATAACACGACCTTCGACTCACAAGGTAAAGAGCTTAATCACTTAGTCACAGAGATCTCCTAATAACATAACATAACACGACCTTCGACTCACAAGGTAAAGAGCTTAATCACTTAGTCACAGAGATCTCCTAATAACATAACATAACACGACCTTCGACTCACAAGGTAAAGAGCTTAATCACTTAGTCACAGAGATCTCCTAATAACATAACATAACATAACACGACCTTCGACTCACAAGGTAAAGAGCTTAATCACTTAGCCACAGAGATCTCCTAATAACATAACATAACACGACCTTCGACACACAAGGTAAAGAGCTTAATCACTTAGCCACAGAGATCTCCTAATAACATAACATAACATAACACGACCTTCGACTCACAAGGTAAAGGGCGTAACAACTTATACAGAGACTCCTAGCCAATGTGTGATTGTTTATTTAGTCAATATTGGACCAAAAAAACCATTGTTCATTGTTCCTTATTCATTTTTCCTTGTTCATTGTTCATTGTTCCTTGTTCATTGTTCATTGTTCATTGTTCGTTGTTCCTTGTTCATTGTTCATTGTTCATTGTTCCTTGTTCATTGTTCATTGTTCCTTGTTCATTGTTCATTGTTCCTTGTTCCTTGTTCATTGTTCCTTGTTCATTGTTCCTTTTCATTGTTCATTGTTCATTGTTCCTTGTTCATTGTTCCTTGTTCATTGTTCATTGTTCATTGTTCCTTGTTCATTGTTCATTGTTCCGTGTTCATTGTTCATTGTTCCTTGTTCATTGTTCATTGCATATTGTTCATTGTTCATTGCATATTGTTCATTGTTCCTTGTTCATTGTTCATTGTTCCTTGTTCCTTGTTCATTGTTCATTGCATATTGTTCATTGTTCCTTGTTCCTTGTTCATTGTTCATTGTTCCTTGTTCCTTGTTCATTGTTCATTGTTCCTTGTTCATTGTGCATTGTTCATTGTTCATTGTTCATTGCATATTGTTCATTGTTCATTGTTCATTGCATATTGTTCATTGTTCATTGTTCATTGTTCCGTGTTCATTGTTCATTGTTCCTTGTTCATTGTTCATTTGAAGATCATCTTCATCAGACATGTCCATATATATATAGATTAATCATCATCATCATCAAGTAGCTTGTCATTTCTGGGACTAGGCTCCCATGACAGCACCCTGATAAACTCTCTATTCTGTGCAAGATATCTGACGTCAGCAGTAGTCATTCTCAGCTTGTCAGTGATATCCTGCATCCATCGTCGTCTAGGTCTTCCTCTCGCTCTTTTTTCAGGCACGTTTCCTTCTAGAATTATCTTCTCCAGTCCATGGATTACATGATTATCATCCTCATCAAATAGCTTATCATGAGCAGAACTTTTCCACTCCAACAGTTCTCCGGAATTTCTCTCTCATACGCCAGATGTCCTGCCTCTGCAGCCGTCATGTTAAACCATCAGTTACATCCTGAATCCATCTTCTCCGTGGTCTTCCCCTTCTTCTCTTTGCCAGTATGCCTCCTTCCATGATGGTCTTCTCCAGCCATTCATGTCTTTTATATGTCCAAAATATCTCAATTTTCTCTTGCTTATTTGTGGCATCAGCCAGTTTTCTTTGATTTTGAGTTCTTTCTGGATAGATCTATTTGTTCTCTTCTCTGTCCAAGATATACGTAGGACTCTTCTGTAACACTTATATTCCATGATAGATTATCAATAACAAATTAACTGATATGTTTGCTCTGTATAAATTAGATGACTGGAACAGCGGTTGTTGGTCATTGTATAAATAGCTTGATATATGTTGGAGGGGATGGCTATGCCGGGGGCATACAGCCATTGCCCCAGAACAGAGAACCTCATACTAGACAAGTAGATAATATAGTAGAAACAGCTTGATAGTATAATGAGACACCGTAGGGTTTGCACACCAAAGCTGTGCACTATGATGAGAATAGCAGCACTAGAACGAGACTAGTTTGACGTAGATTAGTTAAGACTGCTTAGCGACGATAGTGACAACATAGGAGATCGATATAAACACTGGACACGAGCAGACGTGTTGGTAAACAACTAATAAAGATAACATCAATAAATATGAAATAACCTATCAAGAGAAGAGTTTGTGTAATTACCATCACACGTCTAAAGTAGTCAACATCATACATCATGCACTAAACACCCTGTGTGATTCATCAACCGCTGATCAGGCCTACTACTGATATGCTGACGACACTGTTTAGGTAGCATAAAACGACATGGAGCTACAGGAGGTAGTTAATGTGGTAGTGACAGAACGTAACAACAAAGGTGTAATCCTGACTAGCAGAATGATAGAAGTTATAATCATCTTCGCCCGAGTGGTTACCGGGGTCCAAATTGGGGGTGTAAAGAATAGAACCTCTGTTACCTGCCACGCATGTCGTAAGAGGCGACTAAGGGGTTTGGATGAAATCGGATGGATTGTCCGCTAGGGAATGCTAACCCAAAACAAATGCTTGCAGAAAACGGATGCACCAGGCCGTAAGACGCATAACATGGTGCAACGACCCCTCACAATGAGGAATGGGATAATGGATTCTACGGTCGCCAATCTGCCTCGGAGACTTAGCCACGCAGTATGAATGTCAGACCTACCATCACGAGGGTGGCCAAAGCTTACCGCGGGAAGAGGTCGGCACAAATGGGGAAGAAGAAATCATAGGAATTATATCCTACAGAAATGCCCCAGTATGCAGACTTGAGAAAAAAGAGGTGGCCCACTTACAATAGCGTCCAAGACAAAATGTTTGGCGTGGCTGATAATCTGAGGCAGACGGCTGCCTTTATTAGAGAATCGAAATCCCAATCTAGTGAGAACGCAGAAGACAAACTGTATGGCGTGGCTGATAATCTGAGGCAGACGGCTACCTTTATTAGAGAATCGAAATCCCAATCTTGTAAGAACGCAGAAGACAAACCGTATGGCGTGGCTGATAATCTGAGGCAGACGACTGCCTTTATTAGAGAATCTGAAATCCCAATCTTGTGACAACGCAGAAGAAGAAGAATAATCATCTGAAAAGGACATAATCATCAAATAGCTTGCCACCCTAACAATTCTTTGAATGTATTTCTCCATAGGACAGGTGTCCCGCCTCTGCAGCCGTCATGCTCAAATCTTCATTAAATAGCTTGTCCTGAGCAGAACTTTGCCACCCTAACAGTCCTTCGTAATTTCTTTCTCTCATATGTTCCATCTTTGCAGCCGTCATGCTAAAACTATCAGTTACATCCTGAATCCATCTTCTCCGTGGTCTTCCTCTTCTCTTCTTTGCTGGAATACCTCCTTCCATGATGGTCTTCTCCAAAACTTCGTGTCTTTTTATTTATCTGTCCAAAAAACTTGAATTTCATTATTCTTATTTGTAGCTTTTGTGAGGGTTCTTTGATTTTCAGCCCTTTCTGGATAGATCTACTTGTTCTCTTCCCTGCTCATGATATACGAAGGACTCTTCTGTAACACTTATATTCAAAAGTACATATATGCTTTCTCACTACCTTGTTCAATGTCCATGCTTGGACATCCAAAGATAACACTCCATCAAATGTCACTTCTCTTCTGACTTTTCTTTAATCATGTTTTACCTGACATTGTCAGGATAAGAAAAGATTTATAGAACGGGCGCTACTTAAACAGTATTTTTTACTGCCTCTGTTATTTCTGAAGTCCATCTTTTGTGCGAACGACCTTTTGCTATGTATGCACTGTATCGGAGTAGCATTGCTCTTTGAGACGCACTGTCTGTTGGTAATCTGCTTTTGTGGCTGAACCATTTAATTTGTTGTTTCTTGATGAATTTCAGTACTGGTCTTGTACGAAATTTGTTCCTAATGTCTTCATTTCTAATCCGGTCTCTTCTTGATACTCCCAACCAGGGCGGCTCGTCATTAAGGGCCAGTGGGGCCCGGCCCCACCAAAAATCGAAAGGATGAATAACTTCCCCAAATAGACAAATA
>CM036758.1:29699146-29796646 GCA_020796225.1 Arion vulgaris | reverse complement strand
TGGGCAGTCAGCTTCAGGTCTGTCAGATTTCCTTCTTCAGCGATCTCTGGTCATGCGTTTAGTTTACTGTGGACCACAAACTGGGCAGTCAGCTTCAGGTCTGTCAGATTTCCTTCTTCAGCGATCTCTGGTCATGCGTTTAGTTTACTGTGGACTACAAACTGGGCAGTCAGCTTCAGGTCTGTCAGATTTCCTTCTTCAGTGATCTCTGGTCATGCGTTTAGTTTACTGTGGACCACAAACTGGGCAGTCAGCTTCAGGTCTGTCAGATTTCCTTCTTCAGTGATCTCTGGTCATGCGTTTAGTTTACTGTAGACCACAAACTGGGCAGTCAGCTTCAGGTCTATCAGATTTCCTTCTTCAGCGATCTCTGGTCATGCGTTTAGTTTACTGTAGACCACAAACTGGGCAGTCAGCTTCAGGTCTGTCAGATTTCCTTCTTCAGCGATCTCTGGTCATGCGTTTAGTTTACTGTAGACCACAAACTGGGCAGTCAGCTTCAGGTCTGTCAGATTTCCTTCTTCAGCGATCTCTGGTCATGCGTTTAGTTTACTGTAGACTACAAACTGGGCAGTCAGCTTCAGGTCTGTCAGATTTCCTTCTTCAGCGATCTCTGGTCATGCGTTTAGTTTACTGTAGACCACAAACTGGGCAGTCAGCTTCAGGTCTGTCAGATTTCCTTCTTCAGCGATCTCTGGTCATGCGTTTGGTTTACTGTGGACCACAAACTGGGCAGTCAGCTTCAGGTCTGTCAGGTTTCCTTCTTCAGTGATCTCTGGTCATGCGTTTAGTTTACTGTGGACCACAAACTGGGCAGTCAGCTTCAGGTCTATCAGATTTCCTTCTTCAGCGATCTCTGGTCATGCGTTTAGTTTACTGTGGACCACAAACTGGGCAGTCAGCTTCAGGTCTATCAGATTTCCTTCTTCAGCGATCTCTGGTCATGCGTTTGGTTTACTGTGGACCACAAACTGGGCAGTCAGCTTCAGGTCTGTCAGATTTCCTTCTTCAGCGATCTCTGGTCATGCGTTTAGTTTACTGTGGACCACAAACTGGGCAGTCAGCTTCAGGTCTATCAGATTTCCTTCTTCAGCGATCTCTGGTCATGCGTTTAGTTTACTGTGGACCACAAACTGGGCAGTCAGCTTCAGGTCTGTCAGATTTCCTTCTTCAGCGATCTCTGGTCATGCGTTTAGTTTACTGTGGACCACAAACTGGGCAGTCAGCTTCAGGTCTATCAGATTTCCTTCTTCAGCGATCTCTGGTCATGCGTTTAGTTTACTGTGGACCACAAACTGGGCAGTCAGCTTCAGGCCTGTCATGTTTCCCCAAAGCTTAGTTATTAGGTCAACTGAGTGTGACCACATGTTGCCTCCCAACTCACACATGAGAGCACAGTCTTGCAGGACATGTTCCTATGACTGTTCTGCCTGTTGATATAAAAGAACATAAACAGAGACATTTGCCACATAATAAATAGTTTGTAAATATAAACATGTACACACATTGCAATGTTAAACAAAAGTCCGGAATAAATTGTCTTAAAGATATGCACAAAGTGGGTGAATAGTTTGTAAATATAAACATGTACACACATTGCAATGTTAAACAAAAGTCCGGAATAAATTGTCTTAAAGATATGTACAAAGTGGGTGAGCTAAAATAGCTCCATGCCGTCATAGAATGATGTTGTCTGTCTCTCACTTTGAGATACTATCGCTTACATATTTCTAACATTCCTCCTCCGTCCGTCCAAGTCAGATGACAAAGAAATACAGTATTGACAAGTAAGTAAAATGATAAAAAAATAATGATATAAAATATAATCCAGATAAGAATTTATTCTTCGAGGGAATTGGTATATTCCACTAATTCTCTATTATATGGAAGAGGGAGTGAGGTAATGTCAGATATGTCATTTATTGGTGCCAACTCTGGCTAGAATCATGTCTCAAACGCAGAGGCGGCTCGTGATCGTTTTTGTTGGTAGGGCCAGACACAAATTTTCGGAAAAATCATGGCTTTGGGTAATGTTATATTTTAATTTATTAAATAATAAATAAACGTTACATATTATTTTTCGTGGAGCCCGGCACCTCTGGCCCTTAATGACGAGCTGCCACTGCTCAAACGGATTAAAACAAAGCCGAATACTAGAACCGACCCGGTTTAATTAACTGCTATACCGACTAACGAATTCAGAGAGGCGGTGATATCGGATGTCTGCTATCGTATCGATGGTAAATTGTTGAACCTACGGATGCTTGATGCAAAAACCAAAGTTACGCCACACAGCATCCGATACCTTCTATTTGCTGATGACTGTGTCCACAATGCTAGACTCACTAAAACTGACTTACACACAATTGTAGACATATTCTCTGCCATCTGTTCTCACTGAAGTGATAATACTAATGTACAAACCATGTACATGTACGGTGTAAACATGTACGTACAAATAAAAGATATTTGCAACAATGTTCCATTAGAAACGCTGAACTTAAAGATTAATAGATTTTTGTGATGCGTTGAAACCACATTTCCATTGAAAATGAGAGAGAGAGAGAGAGAGAGAGAGAAACAGAGCGGCTCGTCATTAATGGTCTGCGGGGACCGGCCCCACCAAAAATATTGCGTAACGTGTACTTAGAAATTTTAGAAATTATTTGTTCATAATTATTACTTTCAGCGTGATACTGATTAGCTTTGAAAGTTGATATATAATGCTAAAATATCACAGTCTGAAATCTAAAATTCAGCATCTTTCCTCCCTAATTAGTATACACCCTGGTCATTAAGGGCCAGTAAGGTCAGATCCTCCCTCGTCCCACAAACCAAAAATGTATAACGTGTACTTATTATTTCATGAATTATTTCTTCATAAATACGAGTTTACTTTTAACTTGACACGGAATAGCTTTGAAAGTTGAATATTTAACACTAAAATATAAATATTATATCATAATAACATAATCATAATACTATATAAAATATCATTAAAAAATATTATATACAGTCCGAATATTATATATATATATATATATTGGCAGTAAAACAGCAACTATAAGAATAGACAGAAAGATAAGAACTTTCCAGAAGATCAAAAAGGGTGTTAGACAAGGATGCGTATTATCACCAGACCTGTTCTCACTGTATTGTGAAAGCATTTTTAGGTCTATAAAAGATTTTCCTGGAATAGCTGTGGGAGGACATATCATAAATAACCTGAGATACGCTGATGATACTGTCTTAATAGCAAGAAATGAAATGGAGCTACATATATTAGTTGATACGGTTGTGACAGAAAGTATCAACAAAGGACTCAGTTTTAATATTAAGAAGACAGAAGTTATGATCATATCAAAAAAGCAAATTTCGACAAAATGTACCAACACAGTAAATGGGACGGAGCTAAAACAAGTGTAGCAATTTAAATACCTCTGAGTCCTGGTAACATCAGATGGCAGATGTCGATCAGAAATAAAGAGCAGAATAGGACAAGCGAAAACATCATTCCTGAAAATGAGAAGCATTATCTGCAACAAGTCCTTGTCAATCCTGATCAGAATGTGAGTTATTCAGTGTTACGTAAAACCAATACTGACATACGGATGCGAGTCATGGACAATGAAACACAGATCGAAAAATCTCTGAGGGCCACAGAAATGTGATTTTATAGAAGAATGATGAGAATCCCATGGACTGCTAAAATAACTGCCTAATATTGAGGTGTTGAATGAGATCAAGACACAGAGAAAGCTTATCATCAATATAAGATAGAGGCAGTCATCATTTTTCGGACATGTGATGAGGAGGTTCAGAACACATTGTGACAACCGGTAAAATCGAGGGTAGACGAGACAGAGGAAGACAGAGACAGAAAATTTTGGATAGCCTGACTTCATGGCACGGTAGAGCGTCAACATCTGAGTTGATAACAAACACCAACGACAGAGATTTGTGGAGATCCATGATCGCCTACGCCAGCCGGCACGGCACCTGATGTTGATGATGACAGTCCGAATACAGTCACGCATACTGCAGCGCACTATTTTTCGGTAATTCATTTTAAAATATGCATATCTACGATGTAACATTGCGACCTTTGGCCTTTGACGTCTACCTGCAATGATAATTTTCAAAATAATTGCGTCATTTTCATTCATCTGGTAACTCAATTTATCGCGAGTCCTGCCCACGCACAACGATTAATAATGCAATAGACAGAATCTATGCATATTGTACCAGGTTATGTTGGAATCAAAGAAGAAATCCAGACAGTATGATGTCGAGTATTTGAAATACGTTTTATTCAATCACACACAAACAAGACTTTATCAATGTGTCTGAATTTTCCACAAGATGTTTTCACATAAAGCTATGAAACCATCGCGATTAGAAGGGCATATGAGCAAAATGCATCCTGGCGGAACAGATGAAAATGTATCTTATGTTCAAGATGATTAGAGGTCAACATTCGAGATGTCCAACTTTGGCTGGTATGGTTTCGCGGCAGCAAACAAGAAAATGATGGGTTACCTCTTCATGCAACATTTCCTACTTATTGCTAAATCTGAAAACCGCACACTATTGGCAAAGAGTTGATACTTTCAACGGTGAGTGAGGTTCTGCGTTCTGTACTGCATACGCCGCGGTCTGAAATTATTTTTTAAAGTCTCATTGAGAAATAAAACAGTGTAGAGATTAATCGTCGAAATGAGTTTTGACGACTACTTTTGAAGCTTTTTTATAACTTCATGCGTCTTTTTTAACCAACAAATGAGTCTTTACTCTGGCCACGTTCGCTTCATAAAAGATGAAAACATTTGTCAAGAACTATTATTTGCAAAAACATTAGAAACGGACAATAAAGAAAAATCTATATTTGACGTATTGGAATACCATTTTTAAGAAAAAGAATTCACTGAATAATATTTTGTCTGCTGCCGATAGTGCTATGGCAATGGTTGGACTCTACAGCCAGTTTATTTCATATTTGAAAAAACTGTCCCAAATGTAGTCGCCGTGCAAATGAGCGGCAGGAAAATCTTGCAGATCAAAAGCCACCAGACTCAGGAGATTCAATATAATCCACAGGAACGCTGAGTACATTTACACCAAAAGGCAAGCCCTAGCAGTAAAAAATAGGCCTTGCATGTATTCAGGAATCACACATCGAACCCCCACACACAGATTTTCTGTCCGAGGTTATCAGTTATACAGATAAGGCCACACGGAGGGGGGAAGGGGGAGGGGAGAGGGGCGGGCTTCATACGCGTTAGCAACAAATACACCATGAAACAGATAGAAGACACTGATCAATACAAATTCTCTAGTAGTGGGAAATTTTAAGCCCCTTAGAAAGGTGGAGATACCAAGACACCAATGTAAAAAAAGGGAGTGGTAGAACAGTAGAAAATAGATAACAACCTGTAGCTCAGGAATGACTCAATGACCCACCAACCTTCTACTCCAGAATGAGAAAATATATCCCACAGACCTTGTCTTTGCCACCGGTGACATAGCCCACAACTTGAATCGAACCTTCATGGAACAGCTAGGAGACAGTGACCACAAACCTGTCAAACTCTCCTTGAAGATTATATATTTCACCAAGTCCAAAACATAATGACCAGTGGAACTACATAAGAGTTGACTGGGCACAGTTTGCGAGCTCAGCGACATCTACTGTGACCCCATAAATACACACCCAAAAAGATAAGGAACATACCTACTTAACATATCCATTCTGAGGGCAGCAAGATAATCAATTCCTAGAGGTGCAAGAAGAGACTACAAATCTTATTGGTTAGAAGAGGTCCAAAATGTTGAAGAGAAAGTGAGTCAGGCCAGAGAAATATTAGAAACTGAGTATAGACAGCTACATAGCACTCAAGGCAGCCTTGCTAAATATAGGAGAGCAGTCAAGAAAGACGCAAGGCAGAGATGAAGAGATAAGACGTTTCAACATGGACAGAGGTGAGTTGAAGAAGCACTCCAGGGTCTTAACGTTAAAAGTCACCAGGAATGGATGGCATCACAAATGAGATGCTCATTAATCTAGGCAAGAAAGTCAAAAAAGCTGCTAAAAGTTTTGAATGCGAGCTGGAAAGTCGCAGAAATACCTAGTGAATGGAAAAAAAGCTATCCAGTGCCCAAGCTAAAACAAGGAAAAGACAGATTCGATCCAAGCAATTGTAGACCAATTAGCCTCTTTAGGTGGGTTGGAAAAGTGATGGAGAGGCTTCTCAATAGACGACTCATGTGGCAACTGGAGCAAAACAATTGATACTACTACAGCAGAGTGGATTCAGTCAGCATGGATCAACAGAAGACCAAGTAACTTACATTGCACAGGAGATCGAAAGTGGATTTCAAGAAAAGAACACAAACGGTATGGGTTGGCATGGAGAAGGATTTCGACAGGGTCTGAAGAGAGGAACTGAAAATCAAACTGCTCAAACTCGGAATCAAAAGGCGCATGTATATCTGGATATGTCACTATCTGGTAAATAGAACAGCCGAAGTATAGGACCAGGAAAAACGTGCAGGAAGGCAATCATCGAACAAGTTGTTCCCAAGGAGGGGTCCTGTCTCCACGCTACTTCTAGTTTTTATAAATGATTATGGGAAAACATCCCCAACAGAGTGCATGGTGCAATCTGCTGATGATTTGGCACTATGGACACGAGAAGAATCACACAGTAGTTCACCTCAAGGATGCAAGATGTAATTTAGAAGCTAGAAAAATAGACCAGGTCTTGACTGCTCTTTATAAATAAAATTCTTCAGTCTTCAGCCTATCCAAGAAGAAACAAATGCTCCAACTCAAGTTCAATGACCACCTACTCTCAATAGACGAATGTCCAACATAAATGGGTATCATGATGGACAGCAAAGCAGACGTGGAAAATACAGATAGAATCTAGGAAAAGAAAAGAAGAGACTGGGGATGGTAAACAAATTAGCAAGCACCAACAGGAGTGCGGGTTGTAGCATTCCTAAAAGGATTTACTCTGGGAGAGTTTGACCAGTACGTTAAGTATGGCATAGCAGTCTGGGTCATAATCTCTAAGACACACTTCATAAAGCTAAGCCAAGTGTTAAGTCAGACCTCACGGATCATCACTGAAAACATAAGTCTACCCACTTAGAAGTACTGAAAACGGCCATAGGACTTCAACCAGTGGAAGACAGACGGAACATGAAAGTACTTCAACTAGGAGAAAATTCAAGAGACTGATTAACCATCCAATGCACCCCAAATAAACAGCTAGGTAGGGCAGATTGAAAAGGAGTAGCTTCATGGCAAACTTCAAACAGCTTGCCCAGCAGACCCAATATTGGCACTGGCTCAACCAAGACACATACAACCAGCCTGTATGACCATGGAGGAGAGGTACTGGCTGGTTGTATGAGCCAGTACTCTTCTCCCTGGTCATACAGGCTTCAGAGCTGGATGACCTCAATAGCTCAAAAATGGCACTACAACATATGAACCAAATACATGGAAAAATTGTGCTTTTTGTCTGCTATCTCAGCAGTAAAATCTGAAAGGAACACAGAACTAAGTGATCTCAGGTCAACGTAGTCAGTTGGCCCATGATTCCGAGAGTGTAGTAATCCAGTGGATACCTCACACTGCAAACTCAAGGGAATGAAGATGTTGACAGACTGGCTAAAGGGGAGGCAAACATGTCTCAGGATGACAGCCTGGTCAGCTAGGAAGAAGCAAAACCATCGCAGAGGAACTACACCACAAAATGGGAAAATAACACACAAAACACAACACGCATGATGGGTTTAGAACTGCCCAGACGAGACCATATCATACTTCGCCTCCGGACGGATCACAACAGAATGAGAACAAACTAGATTTAAGATAGGAACCAACGACCTATGTCCTGTGGTTTGACGAATATGACGACAGAGCACGTCCTACAGAACTGAAACCAGTATGCAGACCTGAGAAAAAAGAGGTGGCTCACTTACACCAGCGTCCAAGAAAACTGTATGGCGTGGCTGATAGATACCTTTATTAGAGAAACCGAAATCCCAGTCTTGAGCACGCAGAGGAAGAAGAAACAGAAAATGTACAAATAACAGAAATATTTCTGGAGGAAGAGTTGATAGAATTGTCAAAAATGAAGAGATGAAATGGAAAATTGAATAATGGATATCAAGAATTGTGTCTACAAAGTTAAATTCCAATATTATTTCAACCTTAGTGGGCTGCAGTAAGAAGTTGTTTATTGTATTCCCATCACCATATTTAGCTGGAAGAGGATTTATCATGGTCACCAGACTATTTACAAAGAAACGAAACAGATTGTCAATAGAGTTATGCGACGATTTAAAATTATTGATTACAAAAATGTCACCAAACATCGTAAAATTAGTTTCATCACATCTAGTTCAGCTCCAATAAATACATTATAACATAAATTGTATCAACGATACTGTGAGGAATACAGTAATATTGTATCAACGATACTGTGAGGAATACAGTAATATTTTATTATTATCTAATAAAATAACTGAAAAATATGTCCCTGTTTTTCAATTTATAGTATGTACAATATAGTTTACCCAAGGGTTGAATTATTCACTGAAAAATGGGCCTCGTTCAAAAGGTTGGAATCTATGCTCTATATAGTCGCGCTTGCAAAATAGATAAGCACGTGTAGTCTGTAATGCGGGTGACGCGTGTTAAATCACGTAAATACTTTTAAAAAAAAATCTTCTCTGGGCACTCTTGTCGTTTGATGTGGCCGAGATATTTAATTGTCTTTGATTTTATGTTATTTAATAGCCAACGTGTGGATGTGGGTAATGGACATTTGATGAGGCAGTGAAAAGCATAGGTGTGCTTTTGAATATTGGTGTTGCAGAGGAGTCCTCCATGTTCCCATGTGGCAGAGAGGAGAGAAGTGAATTTATACAGAAGGAACTAAGTGTCAGAGACAGCTGGCTGATGCTACAGATGGGAAAGAGATAATTGATATATTTTGGACATATGAGAGACATGAGGGGGAAGAGGGGGCTGGAGAGACTCTACGTGGGAGACATGCCGGCAGGGAGAGGAGGAGGACCACGAAGAAGATGGATTCGGAATGTAACTGATTGATGGTGTTTAAACATGATGGCTGCAGAGACAGGACATCTAGCCTATGAGAGAGAGAAATTCCGAATTACTGTTTGGGTGGCAAAGTTTTGCTCATGACAAGCTATTTGATAATGATGATGAATTGCCAACTCTCTTTAATAACATTTGTTCTTTTCTCGAAAGGGGGAATAACTTTCCGGAATTAAAAAATAATAGTAATTAGTCCAAAAACTATGATTTTTCAGAAAATTGTGTCTGGCCCTACCAGGAAAAATGACCACGAGCCGCCACTGAGCAGTCAATTGAACGTTAGAAGTAGTCAAAAGTAGCACAAGTTACAATATTATTCTTATGAACTTGCTTTAGGAAATTTGACTCACCAGTGTTTTATTTTCACCCAGAAGCACTGAGCTTTTTAGCTTTTTGGCTCAGTGCCAGAACACCGTAACCTTCGGCTGTCCATGACACTAAATCTGAGAAACTTGACTTCTCTGCCAGTCCGGGAATTGAATCGCACTAGGGCAGTCCAACGTGTTGTAGCGCTTGACGACGGTGAAAGAACATACTAGACTGTGCTGAATACAAAAAGAGACTTATCTCCTTAACTAAAGAGACATACTTGACTGTGTGCTGAATACAAAAGAGACTTATCTCCTTAACTAAAGAGACATGACTGCTGATGAAACTTTTAAGAATACTGACTTGGGTGAATACAAAGAGAGAGAGACTTATCTCCTTAACTAAAGAGACATACTTGACTGTGTGCTGAATACATACAAGAGAGAGAGAGAACTTATCTCCTAACTAAAGAGACATACTTGACTGTGTAGCTGAATACAACAAGAGAGAGAGAGACTTATCCTTAACTAAAGAGACATACTTGACTGTGCGACTACAGAGAGAGAGAGAGAGAGACTATCTCTTAACTAAAGAAACTACAGACTGATCAAAATCAAACTACCCATGACTTCTGGTGACTAAAGAGATCAAACTACCCATGACTTCTGGTGACTAAAGAGATCAAACTACCCATGACTTCTGGCGACTAAAGTGATGAAACTACAAATGACTTCTGGCTTCACTAAAGTGAATAAAAAGAAACAAGGTATTTAGTTATGTTACATTATGTTATAAAGTGAGCTCTGACACGCATTCCGTAATCAAACATTTTTCTCATAAATTCCACTCTGATTACAGCCTCTGAGATGAGCTGTCGCAAAAGATCAAGAAAAGCTCATTATTTTTTGTCCAGCTGTAAGGTGTGAGAATAATTTACGTTCATTTTCCATTTTCTCACGTAGAAACAAGAAGCCTCGATACATGACTTCAGAAAGAAAAAGAACAGGACGATTCTATGTCCAAAAAAAAACAAACCCAAGAATGAAACAAATGACAGGTAAAAAAAGACACAAATCTGTACATGAGTGTCCAAAATTGAAGATTTTTCGACAGGATTTTGCAATTATAATTATTATGATGTTTATGAAATGCAATTTTTGAAATGTGCAAGACGGCTTTCAGTTCTACCCAATCTTTATTTGATATATTGATTCATTGATCCCTGCACTTCGGTGACTGACAATCTGTGCTCCGATATCTTTCTTATACAGGTAGATCTCAGCTGCAGTGCACGAACTCCGTAGCACCCGCGAGGGTTCCCAATGTAATTTTGAAGATAGTAAAGATATTTTTGTAGGAATTTTATTTTAAACATTTTCTAACGAATTTTGTTCGGGCAGTGGCTTTCCAGCCTGCTCTAGTCGATTTTGAACTGCCAAGGCTTTTTTTTACGTGCTCAAACTGAACACAGAACCTACGTTTTATCGTTCGTCTCCTTAGGACTAGGAGCTCGATCTCACCTACACTGAGATCTTTCTCTTTCTCGCGATCCCTCCTACACTGAGATCAGGTATCTCTGGAAAAATATATATGGCTTCACGAGGAGCGATTCTGGTACCTTTGGCACCGAGACGAGCAAATAACCTCTACGTCACAGAGACCGTTTGATACCAGACAACTATTGGACAGTAAAGGCGGTCGGTGTGTTGTTGATTCGATACATATTCTGTAACGCTGGTCAAAATAAAATACTGACCTAACACTATATTCTCTCAACGCTTGCTAAATTTATGAAAACATCAAAGTGTGTTACATGACAACAATCAGCCTGTTGACGTTTTTTGTTTTATAACGCGATTGTTTCAGGAATTTGTCAACATAAGGGAAGACTGTAGTAAAACTAATGTAGTACTGGCGAAACACGTAAAAACAAAGTACTGTAGTTTTACCAAACACAGAAACAATAACAATACAAGCAACGTTTCGATAAAAGGCCTTTATCAACAAAGGTACAAAAGAAATGAAGAAATTCATTCCGACACGTCACACTACATATAGAAACAGACAATAAATTCATTCCGACACGTCACACTACATATAGAAACAGACAAGAAATTCATTCCGACACGTCACACTACATATAGAAACAGACAAGAAATTCATTCCGACACGTCACACTACATATAGAAACAGACAAGAAATTTATTCCGACACGTCACACTACATATAGAAACAGACAAGAAATTCATTCCGACACGTCACACTACATATAGAAACAGACAATAAATTCATTCCGGCACGTCACACTACATATAGAAACATAAAATAAATTCATTCCGACACGTCACACTACATATAGAAACAGACAAGAAATTCATTCCGACACGTCACACTACATATAGAAACAGACAAGAAATTCATTCCGACACGTCACACTACATATAGAAACATAAAATAAATTCATTCCGACACGTCACACTATATATAGAAACAGACAATAAATTCATTCCGACACGTCACACTACATATAGAAACAGACAATAAATTCATTCCGACACGTCACACTACATATAGAAACATAAAATAAATTCATTCCGACACGTCACACTACATATAGAAACAGACAATACATTCATTCCGACACGTCACACTACATATAGAAACAGACAATAAATTCATTCCGACACGTCACACTACATATAGAAACAGAAAATAAATTCATTCCAACACGTCACACTACATATAGAAACAGAAAATAAATTCATTCCGAACGTCACACATATAGAAACAGACAATAAATTCATTCCAACACGTCACACTACATATAGAAACAGACAAGAAATTCATAACGGCACGTCACACTACATATAGAAACAGAAAATAAATTCATTCCGACACGTCCACTACATATAGAAACAGAAAATAAATTCATTACGCAGCACACGTTTCGAAAAAAGGCATTTATAAGCAGTCATACAATAGAAAGAAAGAAATTCATTCCGACACGTCACACTACATATAGAAACAGACA
Organism: Arion vulgaris; assembly: GCA_020796225.1. Classification (NCBI taxonomy): domain Eukaryota; kingdom Metazoa; phylum Mollusca; class Gastropoda; order Stylommatophora; family Arionidae; genus Arion; species Arion vulgaris. The sequence continues at coordinate 29,784,170 of CM036758.1, read as the reverse complement.
AGAAATTTATTCCGACACGTCACACTACATATAGAAACAGACAAAAATTCATAACGGTCCTAAAATTCTCCAGTATGGTCTTATGTTTGTGGCAGTCTTCTTCTTCTTTTCTTTGTGTTCGTTCTTTACACAATTTTAATCACTCTTTGTGATATGTTTGATCTTTGCCCAAGAACTGATACGTTGCACGTTGGTTTGTAGGCCCTAAACGCATAGACTTCTACACGTTTAGGACATGTGCATCTGATTTCAAACAAACCTCCTTAGTCACCTCTTACGACATGCGTAGCAGGTAGCAATGGTTCTATTCTTGACACCCCAAATGTGGGCCCGTAACCACTCAGGTGTTTGTGCAGTCACTGTTAGTGTCTCCTTGTCTTATATATGCACACAAGGACAGACTCATCACTCGAGGAATTTGTCAGACATTCGTCAAAATACTTTTTCAATGACATAGACGATTTTATCAAGAGATGTAGCCCGTCTGCCCAGCGTATTCGTAGCGCGTTGGACTACGGGTGACTATCCCTCTTGTGTGCGGGTTCAATTCCGCGGGATGGCAGAAAAGCCACAGATTCCCCAGATTTACGGTGTTCGTTGCACCGAACCGAAGAGTTACGATGTTCACGGAACCGAGCAGAAGAGCTGAAAAGCTCAAGTGCTTCTGGATCGGAAAAAAAAAAATTCTCATAGCAAAGATGACAGTGACATGATTGAGATCCAGCCAAGCTATGTTGTGTATACTGCTGTTGTGTTTAGACTGTAATGTAGACTTTGTTAGACTTGAGTGTAGACTGTTGTGTAGACTGTTGTGTAGACTTGATGTGTAGACTTTGTGTAGACTATTGTGTAGACTATTGTGTAGACTGTTGTGTAGACTGATTGATGTAGTGACTTTGACTTTGTGACTAGAACTGTTGTGTAGACTATTGTGTAGACTATTGTGTAGACTGTTGTGTAGACTGTTGTGTAGACTGTTATGTAGACGAGTTATAATTATGACGTAAGAGAAATATTACATTTTTGGTGTAAATCAGGGTAGTATAGCTATTATATAAAGGGTCTAGAGGCGAAGCATTGACTTCAACAGATTCCTCCATTTGACTCCGCTCCTGTCGGCAGAAATGGATTCACCATCTGATGTGAGTGTTGCACGAACACCGTAGCTCCAGCAACAATCTTAGGGTTCTCATGAACAATTAAAAATGTGACTGGATCTGGATTCATAGACACAACCTAATTCAGAACCACAAGCAAACGTCTTCTACAGTTCATCATATAGACCACATATTATTATTATATAGTATGAAAACACAAGTATACATATACACATGCACGCACACATATATATATATATATATATATATATATATATATATATAAATATATATATATTATTACTTTCAGCTCACTCTAGAGCAAAGGTTACAATAAATCCTACATCATTCTTTCTATCTTGTATTATCTTTTAATGTGTCTTTACAATTATTTTAACATCGGTTTTCGACTCCTTGTCATATATATGTACTTAAGGACAGACTCAACGCGTCCCTCCCTCTATGGTCTTATGTTTATGTCAACCACTGTTGATGTTCCCCTTGTCTTATAGATATACTTAAGGACACTCAACACTATAGAGTCCCTGTTTGGTTTCCGGGGCAACAAGTAATATAATCTGGGCCATTGTTGCTAAGTGGTTACGTCGTTGGGCATGCGTTTCGAAGGTCGTTGGTTTAAATTCAAAACGGGTTGTTCTGTACACGAGTGCAATTTCTGGGCACGCGTTTCGAAGGTCGTTGGTTTAAATTCAAAACGGGTTGTTCTGTACACGAGTGCAATTTCCCGAAGATCTCTATGATTGTTGCCGGCGCTACAGAATTCGGTTTTGTCAACACTCTAAACAGGTGGCGTGCCATTTCTAGAGAGAGGGACTCAGCTGCATCAGGAAGCCCGGTGCAATGAAGTTAATCTTTGGTCTTTAGATTCTTTTGAAGAATAGAACCACTGTCTTCTCTCGCATATCATAAAAGATAACCAGAAGCAGCGGTTGGTCGTAGGGCTGGTGACCCCACAATATAAATAAGAAATTAGACACTGAAACAGAGATATAAGAAGGCAAAATTTGTCATAAAGTGTTTGTCACAGTTGTAGAAACATATTAAACGGAACTTTTTATTGTTGTCTATTTCTTGTGTGTACAACGACGACTGTTGATGACAGTTTGAGTTGAAGGTCATTATCTTAATATTGACATTTCTTTCTTGTGGTTTTTATATATTTCTCGCCCGTCTGCCCGCGTGTTCGTAGCGCGTTGGACTACGGGTGACTATCCCTCTGTGTGTGCGGGTTCAATTCCGCGGGATGGCAGAAAAAGCCACAGATTCCGCAGATTTACGGTGTTCGTTGCACCGAACTGAAGGGTTACGATGTCCATGGCACCGAGCCGAAGAGCTGAAAAGCTCAAGTGCTTCTGGATCGGGAAAAAAAAAAAAATATATATATATATATTTCTCAGTGAACTGTTACTATTTCTGTTAGTATTTCTTTCTTGTGGTTTTTATATATTTCTCAGTGTAATAAAATAGTATATCGCCGTTGGTAAATTAAAAATAAAATCGTTTCATCCATCCATCAAGTTTACTTACTTTGTTACAGTATATATATATATCCCTATCACGCATGGTTGTTCACTATAGTTGACACCTACTATTTGTTCGTATTATAATAATCAGTGAATAGTATCAGAATAGTAACACTGTGACCTACATGGCCTGGCATAAGAGGCGACTGAGGTAGGAGTATAGGAAGCTATCCTAGTAAATAAAAAGCGTCGCAGAAATCGGATGTGCTGGCCTACTTGTAGGCGTAACTGGCACAACGCATAATCGTTCTTAGGCTTAGATCATATATCAATCACAAAGACTGGTTTAACAAGTGATCGATATGGAGCGCTCTTCGAAGAAAAAGATGAAGATATCCCCAATATTTTGGATCTTCATGTTTTGCTCTAAACTTCAACACTTTAAACTGTGACCTTTAAGACCTTGCAAGACTGTTCCGTCTGAATTAATCTGTCTCCATCTGCTAGCTAGACAGTTTATTGTATTCCAGCATTCTGCCACATATCTTTAGCTAGACAGCTTAGAATATTTCAGCATTCTGCCACATATCTTTAGCTAGACAGTTTAGTATATTCCATCATTCTGCCACATATCATTAGCTAGACAGCTTAGTATATTCCAGCATTCTGCCACATATCTTTAGCTAGACGGTTTAGTATATTCCAGCATTCTGCCACATATCTTTAGCTAGATGGTTTAGTATATTCCAGCATTCTGCCACATATCTTTAGCCAAGGTTGTCTTTTTTGTGAAGAGAATTAACCAAATAGAAAACTGTATTGAGTAACCTACTAAATATTCTAACGAATCTGCAACAAAATCATGAATAACGTCTTTCTATTGGAATGTCGTGTTTGGTTGCTATGTTTTCCTGCAGTCAACGCAGACGTCAATTATGGAGATTGTCTTCATTCTCTGAATGGGAACAAGACTCATTCTCTGAATGGGAACAAGACTCATTCTCTGAATGGGAACAAGACTCATTCTCTGAATGGGAACAAGACTCATTCTCTGAATGGGAACAAGACTCATTCTCATCTTTGTAAAAGTATTGACAACAATGAATAAGATTAAAGATAAGTCAGATATTGAGACAAACTGAATATGATCTAGAAATGAATGAGGGTCATGTCTGTGTGTGTATTTATGTAGAAGAGAGAGAACAGATATTGAGACAACTGAATATGATCTAGAAATGAATGAGGGTCATGTCTGTGTGTGTATTTATGTGAGAAAGAGACAGATATTGAGACAACTGAATATGATCTAGAAATGAATGAGGGTCATGTCTGTGTGTGTATTTATGTGAGAAAGAGAGAGATATTGAGACAACTGAATATATGATCTAGAAATGAATGAGGGTCATGTCTGTGTGTGTATTTATGTGAGAAAGAGAGAGATATTGAGACAACTGAATATGATCTAGAAATGAATGAGGGTCATGTCTGTGTGTGTATTTATGTGAGAAAGAGAGAGACAGATATAGAGACAGATAAAGAGACAGAGATAGAGAGACAGATAGAGAGCAGATAGAGCGACATATAGAGACATATAGCGAGACACAAAGAGCGAGAGAGACATATAGAGAGACAAGTAAATAGACAGATAGAGAGACAAGTAAATAGACAGATAGACAAGTAAATAGACAGATAGAGACACAGATAGAGATACATATAGAGACAGAGATAGAAATACATATAGAGACAGAGAGAGACATATAGAGACAGAGAGAGACATATAGAGACAGATAGAGAGACAGGTAAATAGACATATAGAGAGACAGGTAAATAGACAGATAGAGACACAGATAGAGATACATATAGAGACAGAGATAGAAATACATATAGAGACATATAGAGAGACAAGTAAATAGACAGATAGAGAGACAAGTAAATAGACAGATAGAGAGACAAGTAAATAGACAGATAGAGACAGAGTAGAGATAGCAGATAGAGACAGAGATAGAAATACATATAGAGACAGAGATAGAAATGACAAGTATAGAGCATGATAGAGAGACAAGTAAATAGACAGATAGAGAGACAAGTAAATAGACAGATAGAGACAGAAGTAAATAGCAGATAGAGACACAGATAGAGATACATATAGAGATCAGAGATAGTAGATGAATATAGAGACATATAGAGACATATAGAGACAGAGAGAGACATATAGAGACAGATAGAGAGACAGGTAAATAGACATATAGAGAGACAGGTAAATAGACAGATAGAGAGACAGGTAAATAGACAGATAGAGAGACAGGTAAATAGACATATAGAGAGACAGGTAAATAGACAGATAGAGAGACAGGTAAATAGACATATAGAGAGACAGGTAAATAGACAGATAGAGAGACAGGTAAATAGACATATAGAGAGACAGGTAAATAGACAGATAGAGAGACAGGTAAATAGACAGATAGAGAGACAGGTAAATAGACAGATAGAGAGACAGGTAAATAGACAGATAGAGAGAGAGAGAGCGTAGTGTGAGAGAGTAATTCATGAGAAATGTAAGAGCGAAGTCTGTGTGAGGTCACAACAGCCACAGGCCCAACATTGATTATGTGTGCTCCACCTCTGATAGGGCATTGTGTTCCAGGATTGTATCCAGCAAGCTTTTCATCTCTGATAGTGGATTGTATTCCAGGATCCAGGATTGTATCCAGCAAACTTTTCATCTCTGATAGTGGATTGTGTTCCAGGATTGTATCCAGCAAACATTTGACAGTTCAAGAAAAATATCCAACTAAATAATAAACCAAACAATCAAACGAAATAAAAAATATAAATAAACCAATAATCTAGTAATCTACCATAACAAAATATTAACTTTTTTTCTACACAAAGAAATTAGAAACATACATCTTTCTCTGTTTGTATTAGAAACATACATATTTTTCTGTTTGTATTAGAGACATACACCTTTCTCTGTTTGTATTAGAAACATACATCTTTCTCTGTTTGTATTAGAAACATACACATTTCTCTGTTTGTATTAGAAACATACACATTTCTCTGTTTGTATTAGATCTATTATTGTATGTTTGATGTTTTGTTATTGGATGCAATAATTTCCCAATGTTTGTGTTGAATACCGCCCGTGTGTTGACAGGGCTCACAAGGGGATCAATAAGAATTACGGAGTGAAAGTACTAAATTGTTCCTTGTAAGTGGCAGATTTGAATTTATAGAAATCTGTAAACGCGCGCCTTCAGAAGTAGTGGTACTCAAAAACAGCAAATATTTTGTTAATATGTCAGCAAATATTTTGTTAATATGTCAGCAAATATTTTGTTAATATGTCAGCAAATATTTTGTTAATATGTCTGCAAATAATCACTTTAGTTGTCAACAGGGAATTTGCGTTTAAGTTACTTCCGCTGAAACCGGCAGACACGGAAGTAACTCACTACGCATGCTCCACATTTAAGTGTAATAGTTATGATTGTTTATCATGATAGAATCAATCAGAAATCAACATGATGTAATCATTTTGTGTATACCTGGGAGTTTCTGTCAATCCCATCAGTAAATCATACTTAGATCTATTTGCTATTCCATCCAACCTAGTTTTTTTGTCCTTTTGTGTTTCGTCTGTACCTCTTTCAGATAAACATAAACCGCTAATCTTATTCTCATTTCTTTCAATTAAATAATCTCTCACTTCTAACACTAAGTTCTGTATCAAACTTATGTTTTTTTACACTCACTTCTTTTACTCATTTTTTCTCTCACATTCTCACTCTCTTTCTCTCTCTGTCTCTCTCTGTCTATCACTCACTCTTTCAACTCTCACGTTTTCTCACTTTCTTTCATTCTCTTCCCCCTCTCTCACCCTCCCTCTTTCTCCTTCTCTCACTCTCTCTCTCTCTCCTACTCTGTTTCTATCTCTCATTATCTCACTTACTCTCTCTCGCTCTCTAACTCACCTTCTATCTCACTCTCTCCCCTATGTTTCTTTCCTCTCTTTCTCTCTTCTCTCACTCTCTCATTCTCTCTCTCTCTCTCTCTCTATATATATATATCACACACTTCTCTCGTTTATCTCTTTCTCCCACTCAAGTCTCCCGTTGATTAAGTTATGTGTACTCAGTCTATAGACATGGTACCTGGACAGATCAGCTGGTGCGCTGGTGTGTCTAATCTACATACATACATTCTATATTGAAAATGTTTGGTTTTATTTCATCTGTCATTTAGTTTTCTATATTTGGGTTTATGTTTTTCTGTATGTCTGTCTGTCGTCTATCATCCTTCGCTTTTCTTCTATCATCCAACATTCTAGTATATCTTAACGTTTTTTCTTCATCCAACATTCTAACTTTAATTTTGTATATCTTAATGTTTTACTTCTATAATCCAACATTCTAACTTTAATTGTGTATATCTTAACGCTTATTTATCTGTCTATCTTCTTCTTGATTTATCTATTGCTTTTTGACATCTCATTTTTGTGACAATCTCTCATTTTGTCTCTTATTTATCAAAAGTGATACTCTCTTGTCGTCTAGCGTTCTTGTTTATTTTATATCTTTCGTTCTGCACATTATTTACTTCTTTATTTTCTTTTACTTTTGTTTCCACTTTTATCCTTCTGTCAGTTATTCTTATTTTTCTCTGCTTTTGTCTGTGTGACTTTATTTTCCTCTGTATTTCCTTCAACTTGAAAAAAGAATTCTTGGTTATCGAATTGATCGGTTCTTGCGTTGCCTTTGTAAGAAATGTTAAGAAATCTACTAGCAGAAGGGATATCAGTAGTTCTATAAGAAATGTTAAAGTAAATGGTAAGAGAAATGGTATCTCTCTCTCTCTCTCTCTGTCACAATCACTGCCCAGACTGATGTACCAGACCTCCCCATAAATTTTATTCATGTGGAAATCTGATTCATGCAGCCTTAGCATTGGTGTACTTTACGTCACATCTTCAGCGCCATTTGGAGCTCTGGTGCTTATCCTTCGACGATGTGTCTGGTTTCAGCCAGAGTTTACTCGATTCGCTCTCCGTTCTGTAGCCATCTAGTGTTTTTTACGGTGTGGGGTAGCTAGGCTAGCCCCAACCCAACCTCATTAGTCGCCTCTTACGACATACGTAGCAGGTAACAGTGGTTCTATTCTTTACGCCCCAATTTGGGCCCCGGTAACCACTCGGACGAGAGAAATGGTATGAGAAGTGTCAAATAAAAAGATATAAGTAGTGTCAAGATAAGTGCTATGAGAAGTGGTACACAAGATAAGTGCTATGAGAAGTGGTACACAAGATAAGTGCTATGAGAAGTGGTACACAAGATAAGTGCATGAGAAGTACACAAGATAAGTGCTATGAGAAGTGACAAGAGAAGTGCAGAGAAGTAGTACACAAGATAAGTGCTATGAGAAGTGTACAAGAGAAGTGATATGAGAAGTAGTACACAAGAGAAATGTAGAGAAGTGCACAAGATAAGTGCTATGAGAAGTGCTAAGAAAAGGTCTAAGTGAAGTAATATGTGAAATGCTATAAGAAGTGATATGAGAAACAATCTGAGGTGCTATGGGAAGTACTGTACTAAGTGCTTATGGAAGGGCTATGATAATATGAGAAGTGCTACGATGATATTGGAAGTGATTTGATGCTACGAGAAGTGATATGATAACACACGAAGTGCTATGATGATATAATAATTAATAATTTGTCAAAGGCATGCGACCTCTTTTCTCTGACAATAAGTGTCTCCAAAACAGTTGTATTATGTCAGGGAGGTAAGACATCAAATATCACTTTAAATGGCGACCATCTAACACCAGTGCAAAAATTCTGCTATCTTGGGTCCACGGTCACTGCCAGCCTTTCTCTTGACGAGGAAATCAACGCTCGTATAGGGAGTGCCGCTACTACATTCGGCAAACTATCAAAGCGAGCGTGGGACAACAAAAATTGACATTGCAGACGAAGACTCAAATATATCGAGCCTGTGTAATTAGTTCTTACTATATGGCTCAGAAACATGGACAGCCTACTCAAGGCACGAGAGAGAGACTTAACATCTTTCACCTTCGATGTCTCCGCAAGATTATGAACATCAGGTGGTACGACAAGATAACCAACTCTGAAGTACTACAACGTGCAAATCTGCCTTCCATCATGGGCATGCTCAGCAGTAGACGACTAATATGGTTGGTACATGTGAGAAGAATGGAAACTTATCGCATACCAAAACAAATGTTGTTCTGTGAACTTTCGGAGGGAAGAGGCACCAGGGCAGACCACTGCTCAGATATAAAGATGTCTGCAAAACCCCAATGAAAAACTTTTCTATAGATCCCAGCACATGGGAGGGACTAACTGATGACAGAGTTGTGTGGAAAGCCAAATTACGGAAGGGCGCAGAGTCTTTGAGAAGAGACTTATGTACGAGCTGAACAACAAGAGAGAAAAGCGAAAACTCAGAAGTTGTCAAGTAAAACACTTGCCTATTGACCGTCTGTAAAGATGAAAAGGGCCATATATACATACATACATGATGATATAAAAAGTGCTATAATGATATGAGAAGTGATATGATGATATGAGCGTATGGCGTTGAGGAGTCTCTGGCCGAATAGAGTAGAGTGCAGCTCCAATGCGAAAGACGTGTGTTCAATTCACGGTAAGGATAAGGGTTTTATTTTTTTGGTGGCATAAATGAAAAATCCTAACATGGACATCTTCGCGGCGACTGCACTAAAAATTGCGGCCATAAAATTCTCAGGCTCTCGTCCCACCTGTCCTACACCGCCCTAAAAGCGGTACTGCAGGCAGTAACGACATGTTATTTTTTATAGAATGTGTTGTCTATATGGTTAATAGATTGTCGTTCTTGGATTCCGTTTTTTGAGTCAGTTATCTCTTCCTTCAGACACTAATGTGTTACTTCCCTTGATACAGTTATATATATATAACACAAGATTCGATTTACTCAGTTTAACTTCAATGGCTTAAGCTAGTGGAACATTTAATTTGTGCCGTTAAGCTTCGTCAGGAAATGCAGTATCAGTTATCATGAAAGAAGTTTTACTGATTTCCAGATCTCGGTTTTCTAATCTATTTTGGTCTTGTCTTTTTCTAATTCTCATCCGTTTCCAACAGTAAACAGAACCGTAATGTATCAATAACATTTATTTTAATTTGTTCATTTCAGAGTTTCTAATGAAACATAAAACTGAAATTGTTTATAATTATTTCAGTTTTTTCTTCTTCTTCTTCTTCTTCTTCTTCTTCTTCTTCTTCTTCTTCTTCTTCGAATGCTCCATATCGACGACTTGTTAACTACTCTTTGTGATTTTTATGGGATCTGAGCCTAAGAGAGATTGTACGCTGTGCCAGTTATGCGCCAACATTTAAGCCAGCACGTCTGATTTCCGTTTTTATGTACTAGGTAGCTTCCTAGGCGTCTACCTCAGTCGGCTCTTACGTCATACTGTGTTGGTCGCAGTGTAATTATTCTTTGTTCCCCTTGCGAGACCCGGCACCCCACGGGCGTCTATGTTCACTAAAATATTCGTGACTACTTTCTGTCGTCTCAGTGCAGAAGTATGCAAGAAGTTTCTAGTCTTCTAGAGATACCCATATGGGGTCAACTTACAATGTGATACTTCTGGGCCGCCTGATCACTTTCCTTATGACATTGTGTTCTGTACTTGCCCGTGCTCTCGTGACATCTAGAATTCATATTAGCGAAGTAGTGCTCATGTTTTCTTGAAGTAATACCGGTCTAACATCATCCTGACATATCCTTATTAGCCAAGTAGTGCTTATATCTTCTTGAAGTAATACTGGTCTAACATCATCCTCACATATCCTTATTTTTCATATCAGATATCAGCATGGTTATCTTCTATGTCTCCCTCAACACCGAAGTGCAATAATGATTTTCATATCAATCAATCAATCAATCAATCAATCAATCAATCAATCAATCAATCAATCAATCAATCAATCAATCAATCAATCAATCAATCAATCAATCAATCAATCAATCAATTAAATAAAATCAACTTTCCTTCATTTCATCAATCCAGTTTTGCCTCACAGCTTCAGGATAACAAGAGATTTCTAAAACGAGCTTATGTGTACGCTTCATAAATAGTGTCTTTCGTCGTCTCTGTTATCTCTGAGGTCCATCTTTGCGTGGCCGGCCTTTTGCTTTGTATCTATTGTATCGGAGCAACATCGCTCTTTGATGTGCAATGTCTGTTGGTAATCTGCTTATGTTGCCGAATCATTTAATTTGTTGTTTCTTGATGAAGTTCAATACTGATGTTGTACACAATAAAATCAACATACAAGTAATATCTGTAACAGATACAAAAACAATAAAGTTGAATAAATTTCAAACAAAACTTGAGAATATGCATTGAAACACATTTATATCACCATAAATAGACTGTGTTAATATCACTGCATTTTACGTGTAGCACTACATCTGAAAATGAAATATCAACAATTCAGATTTAATTAATACATATCAGTATAGTAATATTAATTTAGGTATTTTCAATATTGTTAACAAAATGAGATACACAATAATTCAATACAAGTTTGATTTCTTTTATATGATTATTTAACATATGAAATATGATGTTTATAATGCACATACAATATGTGTTGCACGATTGTGTGCAACATTGATGAACATGTATAATTTACTTCCCACAAGTTGAGAACCTTTGGTACAGTTGACACAAGTAATGTTTACTTTCATTTTCTGAGGTACAGTTGACACAAGTAATGTTTACTTTCATTTTCTGAAAGAAATGTTAGTTCAAGGTTCTCAAACTAATACTGTCTACTCACATCGATCATTAGACTCTCATTAAACTTGACATAAATAATCATATCTATTGTAGGTATTTGTGGTGTAGAGGTTAGCTACTCGCCTGTCGTACCTGAGGTACTCGGTTCGCTCCCTCGTGGAACCATCAGGATATTTTTCCAGAGATCACTGATCTTAGTGTAGGTGAGGTCGAGTTCCTAGTCCTATCGGAGACGGATGATAAAACGTAGGTCCCGTGTTCAATTTGAGCACGTAAATGAAGCCGCGGCAGTTCAAAAAATCGAAAATAGCAGGCTGGAAAGCCGCTGCCCGGGCACAATTGATTAGAGAAAAGTTAAACATAAAATTACTACAAAATATCTTCACCATCTTCAAAATTACATCGGGGATCATTGCCGGTGCTACGGAGTTCGTGCACTGCAGATGAGATCTTCTTGTGTAAGAAAAAGATCGGAGTACACATGGGTACTCACTGAAGTGCAATTATGATGGTCCTATCAATCACTAAATCAATCAAGCAATCATAGGTACAAACAGCAAAATCTTATAAATTTAATGATAATTGAGTGCTAGAATTGAAGAGACAGAACTCTGAACACACACACACATATATATATATATATATGTGGTCAGTCTCTCAAAGCAGATGCCAGTATGTATGATGGCTACTGATTCCTGTATCTCACTGGTTACACATACTTCTTTTATTTATTACTAGATCATCATCATCAGGTGCCGTGGCGGCTGGCGTAGGCGATCTCCACAAATCTCTGTCGTTGGTGTTTGCTATCAAATCAGATGTTGACGTTCTACCGTGCCATGAAGTCAGGCTATCCAAAATTTTCTCTATCTGTCTTCCTCTGTCTCGTCTACCCTCGATTTTACCAGTTGTTACAATGTGTTCTGAACCTCCCCTCCTCATCACATGTCCGAAGAATGATGACTGCCTCTTTCTTATATTGATGATAAGCCTTCTCTGTGTCTTGATCTCAATGAACACCTCAACATTAGATAAGCTTCTCTGTGTCTTGATCTCACAGAACACCTCAACATTCAATAACTTTCTCTGTGTCTTGATCTCAATCAATACCTCAACATTAGATAAGCTTTCTCTGTGTCTTGATCTCAATCCATACCTCAACATTAGATAAGCTTTCTCGTGTCTTGATCTCATTCAGCACCTCAACATTAGTCATTTTAGCAGGCCATGGGATTCTCATCATTCTTCTATACAACCACATTTCTGTGGCCCTCAGAGATTTTTCGATCTGTGTGTTCATTGTCCATAAATCGCATCCGTATGTCAGTAATTGTTCTATGTAGCACTGAATAACTCGCATCCGTATGTCAGTAATTGTTCTATGTAGCACTGAATAACTCGCATTCTGATCTGGATTGACAAGGACTTGTTGCAGATAATGCTTCTAATATTTACTAACAGATACATTATTATAACACAATAAACGCACATAGACATTTGTCTTTGTATTGAATAAAATAAGATGGGGATCGAGAGAGAGAGATAGATAGATAGATAGATAGATAGATAGAGAAGAAGAGAGAGAATAAAATAAGACTAATTCTTACATTCAGAATTAAAAGTATAGTGTCGTTGCCGCTTAACGATGTTTTTTAGGGTCTCTGTTGCTTAGTGGTTAAGTCTCTATTGCTTAGTGGTTAAGTCTCTGTTGCTTAGTGGTTAAGTCTCTGTTGCTTAGTGGTTAAGTCCTGTTGTAGTGGTTAAGTCTCTGTTGCTTAGTGGTTAAGTCTCTGTTGCTTAGTGGTTAAGTCTCTGTTGCTTAGTGGTTAAGTCTCTCTTAGTGGTTAAGTCCTGTGCTTAGGTTAAGTCCTGTGCTTAGTGTAAGTCTCTGTTGCTTAGTGGTTAAGTCTCTGTTGCTTAGTGGTTAAGCTCTGTTGTAGTGGTTAAGTTCTGTTGCTTAGTGGTTAAGTCTCTGTTGTTAGTGGTTAAAGTCTGTTGCTAGTGGAGTTCTGTTGCTTAGTGGTTAAGTCGTCTTAGGTAAGTTGCTTAGTGGTTAAGTCTCTGTTGCTTAGTGGTTAAGTCTTGCTGGGTTGTCCTTCTTAGTGGTTAAGTCTCTGTTGTGGTTAGTCTCTGTTTAGGTTAAGCTTTTAACTTGTTTTAGTGGCAAGGTGTTAGTGGAAGCTCTGTTGCTTATTTGTCCTGTTGCTTGTGGACTTTGCTTATGTTAATGCAGTATGTTTGTGGTAAGTCTGTGCTTAGGAATCTGTGCTTAGTTAGTTCTTGTGGTAACCTTGAAGTTTGCCTGCTGGGTTCAAAATCTTTAATCAAGAGTCTGCAGACACTCTAGAATTGTTTAAGGAGCTAGGAGTTCGTGCTTTGTGCAATACTCTAGGCAGGTGGCGTGTCACTTGTGGAGGGACCGAGCTATAAAACCAGTTGCAATGAAGTATATCTTTTGACTTTAGACCCTTTAAGCTTGAACTATGTATTTAAATAACAGATGAGAGTAGTCAATACTAGCAGACATCTAAGCTTGGCTTTAGATCATTTTCCTGTCAATGCTTTGTATTTGTTGATGACTAATGCGTGATTTGTACAACAGTCTGCGCTATAGAAATTGCTTTTATTTTTGACTACTTGAAGTGTTGCCTGCCTGGGATTACAAAATCAAGATTATGCCTGTGGTCTTCTGATCTAGTCTGGCACCGTGACACTTTATTTCTGTATTTGACAGCTACAAATTATTAGTTACATAAATATTGTTGTGGAAGGAATATATTTCAAGCAATCTCTGAACATTATCGGTGATGGTTAGTATGCCATGATGACCCAGGCATACTGGTCATGATTAGTGATCAGATCAGAACGGTGAGTTTAAATCTCCCATAATATACAACTGTTCATCCCCTAGAAATGAGTTAATTAAAGATCATTCTGTAATGAGTCAGTAAAATCGCCGTTATACGTTACATAGGGCCTGCAAGCAATTTCTCCATACCGCTCTATTCCGAGCAACTCACTCAATCTCATCTATGGAACTGAGATCGATATTTCTTGCATATCTCAGCAAAGTTCGTTTCAGGTCTCCTTAGGTCGTCCTCTCTTTCTTGAACCCTCTGCATCCCACTTCAATGCCTGCTTTGATATTCTTTGATTATTTCTTCTCAAGGTTTATCCATCTCCATACCTTCATCTTTTCCTTCTTATAACAAATGTTACTAGTGGATGACCAGCCATTTATCTAATTTCATTACTTCTCCTGAATTCGTTCCATTTTATATTCATTATTTTTTGAAGACATGTATTTTCAAATGCATTCAACTTACTTTCTATTATCTTTAGTCATTATCCAATGTGTCATATAACTTGTCCTTATCTTCTACAGATGCTGGTTGGTGTCTTGGACTAGATGATCTTTATGAGTTAACCTTTTACACAGAGTTGAAGTTGTGTTATGCGCTCTGATACAGCTATTGATGTGTTAACCTTTACACAGAGTTGAAGGTGTTATGCGCTCTGATACAGCTATTGATGTGTTAATAGAGTTGAAGTATTATACCTTGTACACTAAATGTAACCTTATAATTGAAATACGCTCTATACAGCTATTGATGTGACAAAGCCTACCAGAAAGTTGATTCTTTATATGTAAATACAGCTATTTAAGTGTAACTTTCAGATTGTGTTATACCTCTGTCCACTGTTATGATGAAAACTTCAAGGTTGAAGTTGTGTTATACGCTCTGATACAGCTATTGATGTGTGAATAGAGTGGACAACATTATCTTGCGTAATAAAGAAAATCTATATATTATTAAATACGACTCCATATAGTCTAGGTTGATCAGTGACTAGGCCCTGCCAGAAAAATGTGTGATTCTTTTATTGTAATGAGCCGCAATTTGGAAGTGTAATTTCGTTTGTGTTATCTATGTCCCTGTCTATGACAGAAAATCTTCAGGTGTATTGTTTACAAAGGGTTTAGGTTGTCGAGCCCGGGGCGTATGGTTCTTACGTTCCATGTGTCAAATCCAAGAGGGTTAATGTTCTTGTTACAAGTTACACAGTTTTTTTAATCTGCTTTTTGACTTTTGGGCTATCATTGTGTTTCCTACAAAAATGTTTGTGGTTCAGTATCTTGCTGACTAGGTACTGCTTAGTTTAACGCGAGTGTGTGATACAGTGCAACTAAATAGCTAACGCTTAGTTTAACGCGGTGCTAGATACAAGTGCAACTAAATAGCTAACGTAGTTTAACGCGGTGTGCTAGATACCAGTGCAACTAAATAGCTAACTGCTTAGTTTAATCGCGGGTGTGTAGATACAATGCAATAAATAGCTAACTGCTTAGTTTAACGCGGGTGTGCTAGATACACAGTGCAACTAAATAGCTAACTCACCGTCATAAGCAACATGTGGCGCCGATCCCCTTCGACAATTGGGAAGAATTTTTAAGCCGTGACTGTCACTTTCCGTGTTGTATCTGAGCCAAAAGCACGGATGAAGTGTCATCTTCAATGATGTTTGTTTGTCTATCCTAGACAGCTAATATGGAGAACGTGCCTTGCATAAATATAGATAAATAAACTTCGAAAAATGAATGAAAATCGTGGCATATCCTAAAGGAGCTAGCCATCAACCACAGTAAACGAGTCGTTGATTTTCTAGGCACCACTTATACGTTCAGTAGTTTGCCATTGCTTTCTGAACGGTGAGGTCTCTATTTTTACCTTTTGTAAAAATCCACGGAAACGAATTTGCTTCCAAACTTGCCCACCGTGGGGTTTGAACCAGGTACGCTTGGATTCGTGATCGAGCTCACTACCGCTTGAGCTACAGACGCTCATATAATAAACTATACGTTCTACAAATAAAGATGACACTAACATTCATATATAATCAGAACTGTTGTTACTGTCCGCAGTACCGCTTCTTAGGGCGGTGTAGGACAAGCTGGACTTCAATAACGTCTGAGGAATTTAATGGCTGCATGGCTAGTACAGTCGCCGCGAAGTTGCTCAGGTTAGGATTTTCCATTTATGTACACAACAGAACAAAGATTCTTGGCCTTAACGTGAATTGAACACGAGTCTTCCGCATGGGAGCCACCTTCTAATTCATTCCACCAGACGCTCCTTACACTTATATATATATATATATATATATACATATATCACAAATACATTTCAAATATAAATATTTCATTTCTATGAATGTGACACATAAAAGTAAAGTAAAGTAAAGGAACCCTTTCATACCACATGGTATATAGGGCAATACAGTGTTAGGCCTGTATTTTCATTGACCGTCGGCACACGATGGGTGATGTGGTCAGCATCACACCGGTCGCCTTTACTTTCCCAGAGCATGTCTGGTACCCAGTTGAACCTGGGTCGACCTGAGAGCCGTCGCGGTTGGGAAAAATTCCACGCACACTGCGGGAGTTGAACCCAGACCACTAGCCTTGAGAAGCGAGTTCACTAACAACTACGATACCGCGGCTCCACTTATATATATATATATACATATTACAAATGCATTTAAAACATAAATATTTCATTTCTATAAATGTGACACATACATATGGTATAAATAGTCCCCTCATCTCAGCACATAACAGAAGTATATCACGCATAAACTGTGTTTATAATATATGATATATTGATAACATACTCAACCGACATACACATGTAAGAACGAGGAATATATGAAATATAACCGAATGCAGTGGCGGCTCGTCATTAAGGGCCAGAGGGACCGGGCCCGCCAAAAGTAATGTGTAACGCGTCTTTATTATTTAATAAATTAAAATATAACCTAACCCAAAGCCAAGATTTTTCCGAAAATTTGTATCTGGCCCCACCAACAAAAACGATCACGAGCCGCCACTGACCGAATGCATGTATATATTTTTATCCATGTTGAGTAGTAGCAAAAAGAAAAAACAGCGAAAGACACGCGCTGCACTGCTTGAAAATATGCATCTGCGTTTGACGAAGGTAATATGACTTGCTTAGAAAGTGACAATTGAAATATTCAGTGTCTAACAAGGACAGAGAAATACACAAGTAATATACATACAGTTTATTAATGAGTTTAAAAAAAAAGTGACGTTAACGTTTTTGAAAGTTAAAAACTCGATTTCTGGAATATGGAGTGTTAATCAACAACATTTTCATACCCACTTTGTGTTGCAGAGTCAAACATGGACAATGAGCAAAGCGCAGTCGCAAACAATAACTACATGTGAAATGTGGTGTCTGCAAAAAGTTACCAACAACACCAGAAGAGACAGAGTCACCAACATCAGCATAAGAAAGAAAGTTGGTACAGAACCTTGCTTTAATTACATTGACAAATAATGAAGTGGTGTGGTCTCTTTATAGAGAATGCATCCAAACTTCACTGTATACAGTTTTCTATAACAGAACATCAGGAAAGAAGGCTTTCAAAGAGAAAAATAACAATCACCCAAGCCACCAGAATAGCGCAAACAAAAATAGGAAAACCACGACACTGGGCAAAACCCGGTAGCAGTGTGACGACAAAGAAGAAGAAAAAGGAGTGTGTAATTGAGACGTAGAATGTGAGAAAAACCAGGCCAGATACAGATATATTTCATGTGACAATCAGATACAAGGGCGGGCTGACATGGTTTTCCTACACTTAAATAGAAAATGAAGGGAAATATATTTTTATGAAATAAGAAAATAAAGAATTTACTTAGACAATTTAATATCAAAGCTGCATAATTATTTCTCTACAAAAACATCACACAAGTCAATACAGTTTTACCGAAATCGCACTTTTGAAACTCGTACATAGAGAAATCATTGTTTTGTTTTTGAAACAATTTTCTTAACTTTAGACTTCACTTCTTCATCATAGCTAAAGTGCTGACTTTTCAAGTGTTCCTTTAATTTTGAGAACAGGTGTAAGTCACTAGAAGCAAGGTCTGAGCTATACTTTGCATGAGGAGATACCGAAAAGTCCAGGTGTTTAATTGCATAACTTGTTGCTGACTTCTGGAAGTCCTGGCATTATCGTATTGAAGATTGTAGACATCTCTCATTTCTTATTACAATCCATCTGATTCTTCTTTTTAGTGAAGTAAAAGTTTCACTGTAACATTCAGCGTTTATTGTTTCTTTTTCAAGATAGTCCGCAAAAACAGTTCGTGAACCCCCCCCCCCCCACCTCCCCAACGCAGTCAACATGAATAACCTTCCTCTAATCGAGGCTTGCGTTGTAAATGTTTTTGGCGGAAGTGATTGGTTATGGCTGTATTCTTGTATTCTTTATCTTTGAAACGATTTACTTACTGTACTCATACCAGCACAATTAATCACTTTATCTTTGAAACGATTTACTTACATTACTCATACCAGCACAATTAATCACTTTATCTTTGAAACGATTTACTTACTGTACTCATACCAACACAATTAATCACTTTATCTTTGAAACGATTTACTTACTGTACTCATACCAACACAATTAATCACTTTATCTTTGAAACGATTTACTTACTGTACTCATACCAACACAATTAATCACTTTATCTTTGAAACGATTTACTTACTGTACTCATACCAGCACAATTAATCACTTATCTTTGAAACGATTTACTTACTGTACTCATACCAACACAATTAATCACTTTATCTTTGAAACGATTTACATACTGTACTCATATCAGCACAATTAATCACTTTATCTTTGAAACGATTTACTTACTGTACTCATACCAACACAATTAATCACTTTATCTTTGAAACGATTTACTTACTGTACTCATACCAACACAATTAATCACTTATCTTTGAAACGATTTACTTACTGTACTCATATCAGCACAATTAATCACTTTATCTTTGAAACGATTTACTTACTGTACTCATACCAGCACAATTAATCACTTTATCTTTGAAACGATTTACTTACTGTACTCATACCAGCACAATTAATCACTTTATCTTTGAAACAATTTACTTACTGTACTCATACCAACACAATTAATCACTTTATCTTTGAAACGATTTACTTACTGTACTCATAACAGCACAATTAATCACTTTATCTTTGAAACGATTTACTTACTGTACTCATACCAACACAATTAATCACTTATCTTTGAAACGATTTACTTACTGTACTCATACCAGCACAATTAATCACTTTATCTTTGAAACGATTTACTTACTGTACTCATACCAACACAATTAATCACTTTGTCTTTGAAACGATTTACTTACTGTACTCATATCAGCACAATTAATCACTTTATCTTTGAAACGATTTACTTACTGTACTCATATCAGCACAATTAATCACTTATCTTTGAAACGATTTACTTACTGTACTCATACCAACACAATTAATCACTTTATCTTTGAAACGATTTACTTACTGTACTCATACCAACACAATTAATCACTTATCTTTGAAACGATTTACTTACTGTACTCATACCAACACAATTAATCACTTATCTTGGAAACGATTTACTTACTGTACTCATACCAGCCCAATTAATCACTTTATCTTTGAAACGATTTACTTACTGTACTCATACCAGCACAATTAATCACTTTATCTTTGAAACGATTTACTTACTGTACTCATACCAGCACAATTAATCACTTTATCTTTGAAACGATTTACTTACTGTACTCATACCAACACAATTAATCACTTTTTCTTGAAACGATTTACTTACTGTACTCATACCAGCACAATTAATCACTTTATCTTTGAAACGATTTACTTACTGTACTCATACCAACACAATTAATCACTTTATCTTTGAAATGATTTACTTACTGTACTCATACCAGCACAATTAATCACTTTATCTTTGAAACGATTTACTTACTGTACTCATACCAACACAATTAATCCCTTTATCTTTGAAACGATTTACTTACTGTACTCATATCAGCACAATTAATCACTTATCTTTGAAACGATTTACTTACTGTACTCATACCAACACAATTAATCCCTTTATCTTTGAAACAATTTACTTACTGTACTCATACCAACACAATTAATCACTTTATCTTTGAAACGATTTACTTACTGTACTCATACCAGCACAATTAATCACTTTATCTTTGAAACGATTTACTTACTGTACTCACACCAGCACAATTAATCACTTTATCTTTGAAACGATTTACTTACTGTACTCATATCAGCACAATTAATCACTTTATCTTGGAAACGATTTACTTACTGTACTCATACCAACACAATTAATCACTTTATCTTTGAAACAATTTACTTACTGTACTCATACCAACACAATTAATCACTTTATCTTTGAAACGATTTACTTACTGTACTCATACCAACACAATTAATCACTTTATCTTTGAAACGATTTACTTACTGTACTCATACCAGCACAATTAATCACTTTATCTTTGAAACGATTTACTTACTGTACTCATACCAGCACAATTAATCACTTTATCTTTGAAACGATTTACTTACTGTACTCATACCAGCACAATTAATCACTTTATCTTTGAAACGATTTACTTACTGTACTCATACCAACACAATTAATCACTTTATCTTTGAAACGATTTACTTACTGTACTCACACCAACACAATTAATCACTTTATCTTTGAAACGATTTACTTACTGTACTCATACCAGCACAATTAATCACTTTATCTTTGAAACGATTTACTTACTGTACTCATACCAACACAATTAATCACTTTATCTTTGAAACGATTTACTTACTGTACTCATACCAGCACAATTAATCACTTATCTTTGAAACGATTTACTTACTGTACTCATACCAGCACAATTAATCCCTTTATCTTTGAAACGATTTACTTACTGTACTCATATCAGCACAATTAATCACTTATCTTTGAAACGATTTACTTACTGTACTCATACCAGCACAATTAATCACTTATCTTTGAAACGATTTACTTACTGTACTCATACCAACACAATTAATCACTTTATCTTTGAAACGATTTACTTACTGTACTCATATCAGCACAATTAATCACTTTATCTTTGAAACGATTTACTTACTGTACTCACACCAGCACAATTAATCACTTATCTTTGAAACGATTTACTTACTGTACTCATACCAGCACAATTAATCACTTTATCTTTGAAACGATTTACTTACTGTACTCATATCAGCACAATTAATCACTTTATCTTTGAAACGATTTACTTACTGTACTCATATCAGCACAATTAATCACTTTATCTTGGAAACGATTTACTTACTGTACTCATACCAACACAATTGATCACCATCAAGGTCTTGTATACGTCTGTAAATTTCAATTGCAAGAATCATGTTACGCTTTAAGAATTATAGCACCTGTTTAAACGTACGCATGAATATTAATTATTTGATGTCTGTTCGGAAAATGTTAAATCTTTATGTACATGTCAATCATGTGAAGAGTTCACTTGACTGTAGATAATCAGATTTATCCCATTGTCCGATGTTACTAACAATATAACAGCAGACAAATTAATCAACCTGTCATCTATTGGTCAAGTTTTACTTCACGTACACTGATAGCTAAGTCATCCTTAATTTCACTTAAATCTTTGAGAAGACGAGATTTGTGTCATGGTAGCAATTACTCAACAAACAACTGAATGACTTTATCTTGTAGCAAGATTATCTAACATAACAACGATATAGGCTGTGTCATGGAGCAATTATCTAATAACAACGATATAGACTTTGTCATGGTAGCACTTATCTAACATAACCAACGATATAGGCTTGTGTAGTAGCAAGATTATCTAACATAACCAACGATAGCTTGTGTCATGGTAGCAAGATTATCTAACATAACCAACGATATAGGCTTTGTGTCATGGTAGTAAGATTATCTAACATAACCAACGATATAGGCTTTGTGTCATGGTAGCAAGATTATCTAACATAACCAACGATATAGACTTTGTGTCATGGTAGCAAGATTATCTAACATAACCAACGATATAGGCTTTGTCCTGCTGATGGCCCGTGTCTTGCCGGGCTCGCAAGGTAAGCAAAGAATAGTAACAATGCGACCTACAAAGCATGTCGTAAGAGGCGACTGAGATAGGAGCCTAGATAAGCTACCATAGTAACTAAAAAGCGTGGCAGAAATCGGATATGCTGGTCTACTTGTAGGCGCATAACTGGAACAACGTACAATCGCTCTTAGACTCGGATCCTATACAAATCACAAAGAGGGGTTAACAAGTGGTCGATATGGAGTGTTCAAAGAAGAAGATAGTAGTCCTGGTGATAAGAGTGAGTCGGTTTGACATATGCGGCGGTGGTCAAGAAGTTTGCCTGGCGTTCTGAAGGCTATGAATTCGAATCTGGACCCATCGTTCGGTCGACAAGGGCATTTTTTCAGGAAGATTGTTAAAATTATTGCTAGAGCTACAAGTTGCAATACTTTCGGCTGAGAAGGACCGAATCATATGGGAAAACCCGATTCTATGAAGTAAATCCTAAATTTTTAAATTTTCTAAAGATTGATGATTGATTGTAATCATTGACCTGATTGTATAAGTAGAAGAATAAACAATCAAAGTATCATGTGATCACGAGTAGCTTCACAATGAAAACCTTGGCAGTGACCAGGGCTGTAAAATGGCTGGGTACACATGGGTACACTCCTGTATGCATACTTAGTAACTCAATGAACATGCTCAAGAAACCCCAGTCCGGCTACATATGGCTCGAGAAGACACACTGAGTACGTCACAAATAATCCATATAACAATTACTTTCGTGCCGGGTCATGCGGGTGTGGAAGGGGACGAGAGAGAAGGTCAGCTAGCTGATCCAGCAGTCATCGAGGAATGACAGGTGATGGACAGGTCAGACATCATCAATATCATAAGACAGTCAGTTCTAATAGATGACTTTGTTTTTTACAGACTTTTCATATGAATCCGCATCCCCATCAGAGCGAGGGAGTCAAGGATGTAACTGGGAACGTCCAGGCATGAACACCTTGTTAAGGATACAAGACGCTGACGGAGACAAGAGTGTAACTGGGAACGTCCAGGCATGAACACATTGTTAAAGATACAAGACGCTGAGGGAGACAAGTGTGTAACTGGGAACGTCCAGGCATGAACAACCTGTTAAGGATACAAAACGCTACATTAACCCATTCGTCCTTCTGTGCCGATATATTGGCTGCTGGTATTTTTAAGACGACGGAAAGCCATTATACTATTTAATTCAGTATACATTACACCCGTGTGTTGCCAGGGCTCACATGGGGAGCAAAGAATAGTATCACTGCGACCTACAAGGCATGTCGTAAGAGGCGACTGAGATAGTAGCACTGCGACCTACAAGACATGTCGTAAGAGGCGACTGAGATAGTAGCACTGCGACCTACAAGACATGTCGTAAGAGGCGACTGAGATAGTAGCACTGCGACCTACAAGACATGTCGTAAGAGGCGACTGAGATAGTATCACTGCGACCTACAAGGCATGTCGTAAGAGGCGACTGAGATAGTAGCACTGCGACCTACAAGACATGTCGTAAGAGGCGACTGAGATAGTAGCACTGCGACCTACAAGACATGTCGTAAGAGGCGACTGAGATAGTAGCACTGCGACCTACAAGACATGTCGTAAGAGGCGACTGAGATAGTAGCACTGCGACCTACAAGCCATGTCGTAAGATGCGACTGAGATAGTAGCACTGCGACCTACAAGCCATGTCGTAAGAGGCGACTGAGATAGTAGCACTGCGACCTACAAGACATGTCGTAAGAGGCGACTGAGATAGTAGCACTGCGACCTACAAGCCATGTCGTAAGATGCGACTGAGATAGTAGCACTGCGACCTACAAGACATGTCGTAAGATACGACTGAGATAGTAGCACTGCGACCTACAAGACATGTCGTAAGATACGACTGCGGTAGGGGCCTAGGAAGCTACCTAGCAATAGAAACGTCGTAGAAATCGGATGTGTTGGCCTACTTGTAGGTGCATAACTGGCACAATATACAATCGCTCTTAGGCTCAGATCATAAACAAATCACAAAAAGTGGTTACCAAGTGGTCGCTATGGAGCGTTCGAAGAAGAAGTATCTATTAGAATATAAACTGCGTCCGTATGTAGTAGAAATTGTAGAGGGTAAGGGATAATCAACACAGAACAGGAGTGCTCAGTCCCTTTACGCTGATATATTTGCTGAGGAAGCAATCTGAACACACATGGATCTGGTCAAAGTGCAATTCTTTTTCCCCGTTCCAGAAGCACTTCAGCTCTTCAGTTCTTCAGCTCGATAACATGGACATCGTAACCCATCGGTTCGGTACCACGAACACCGTAAATTTGGGAAACCTCTGACTATTCTGCCAGCCCGCGGAATTGAACTCGCACTCACAGAGGCCTTGTCACCCTCAGTTCAACGCGCTACGAACACGCTGCGCACGCGGGCTCAGAGTGCAAAGAAGACGATCCTCACTAATCACTACTCACTAATCACTACTCACTAATCACTAATCACTAATCACTACTCACTAATCACTACTCACTAATCACTACTCACTAATCACTACTCACTAATCACTACTCACTAATCACTAATCACTAATCACTACTCACTAATCACTAATCACTAATCACTAATCACTACTCACTAATCACTACTCGCTACTCACTAATCGCTACTCACTACTCACTAATCACTACTCACTAATCACTACTCACTAATCACTACTCACTAATCACTACTCACTAATCACTACTCACTAATCACTACTCACTAATCACTACTCACTACTCACTAATCGCTACTCACTAATCGCTACTCACTAATCGCTACTCACTAATCGCTACTCACAATCGCTACTCACTACTCACTAATCACTACTCACCAATCACTACTCACTAATCACTACTCACTAATCACTACTCACTAGTCACTACTCACTAATCCCTACTCACTAATCACTACTCACTAATCACTACTCACTAATCGCTACTCACTAATCGCTACTCACTAATCGCTACTCACTAATCACTACTCACTAATCACTACTCACTAATCACTACTCACTAATCACTACTCACTAATCACTACTCACTAATCACTACTCACTAATCACTACTCACTAATCACTACTCACTAATCACTACTCACTAATCACTACTCACTAATCACTACTCACCAATCACTACTCACTAATCACTACTCACTACTCACTAATCGCTACTCACTAATCACTACTCACTAATCGCTACTCACTAATCGCTACTCACTAATCGCTACTCACTACTCACTAATCACTACTCACTAATCACTACTCACTAATCGCTACTCACTAATCGCTACTCACTAATCGCTACTCACTACTCACTAATCACTACTCACTAATCACTAATCACTAATCACTAATCACTACTCACTAATCACTAATCACTAATCACTAATCACTAATCACTAATCACTAATCACTAATCACTACTCACTACTCACTACTCACTAATCACTAATCACTACTCACTAAACACTACTCACTAATCACTACTCACTAATCACTACTCACTAATCACTACTCACTAATCACTAACCACTACTCAATACTCACTACTCACTAATCACTACTCACACTCACACTCACTAATCACTACTCACTACTCACTAATCACTACTCACTACTCACTAATCACTACTCACTAATCACTACTCACTAATCACTAATCACTAATCACTACTCACTAATCACTACTCACTAATCACTACTCACTAATCACTAATCACTACTCACTAATCACTACTCACTAATCACTACTCACTACTCACTAATCCCTACTCACTAATCACTAATCACTAATCACACTCACTAATCACTAATCACTAATCACTACTCACACTCACTACTCACCCACTCACTAATCACTACTCACTAATCACTACTCACTAATCACTACTCACTAATCACTACTCACTACTCACTAATCACTACTCACTACTCACTAATCACTACTCACTACTCACTCACACTAATCACTACTCACTAATCACTACTCACTAATCACTACTCACTACTCCCTACTCACTAATCACTACTCACTAATCACTACTCACTAATCACTACTCACTAATCACTACTCACATACAAAAACATATTCATCTGATATATTTCTCCATATATTGACACATTTCAGTAGAAATTCAGATTCGTAACTTCAAAGACTTTAAAAAAAAAGAAAAAGATTTCCGCTGTTGTCATGGCAACTATGCAATGTTTTTTTTTGAAACATTAAAATAGATCTACATTCATATGTTAACATGTCCATCATAAAATAATTGCTCAAATTTAATTAATAAATAAAAGTATTTTTTTTTGGAGACAAGCATTTAAGTGTTTGACACAATTTATTTTCCTCATCTGTTGCGCAGGTAAGTAACTTGGAAATGACAAACGTTGAACAGTTTCAAGTCCTCTTATTTAGCTAATCTCCTTACCTAATCAGGCAATTAACATCGCAAACATAAACACTTTCTAGGAAGTAATTTCGTCTAAATGCAGCGATCTCAATTAAAATTCTTCTTTTGTTGAAAGTTGGAGCGTAAATTAAAGTTAAAGACAGGCACACAATACAAACGCATCAAAGAAAAATTAAAGTTAAAGACAGACAAACAATACAAACGCATCAAAGAAAAATTAAAGTTAAAGACAGACAAACAATACAAACGCATCAAAGAAAAATTAAAGTTAAAGACAGGCACACAATATAAACACATCAAAGACAAATTAAAGTTAAAGACAGGCACACAATATAAACACATCAAAGACAAATTAAAGTTAAAGACAGGCACACAATATAAACACATCAAAGACAAATTAAAGTTAAAGACAGGCACACAATATAAACACATCAAAGACAAATTAAAGTTAAAGACAGGCACACAATACAAACACATCAAAGACAAATTAAACTTGCAAGAAATAGCTATGACATATTTTATATAACCCAATCATCATCATTATGTGCCATGCCAGCTGGTGTGTGTAATCATGGATCTTGACAAGCGTTTGTGCTGAGTACTGACTGTCAGGATGGTGATAAGTAAAATCTCAGAGCCTTCTGATGACCTGTAGAATATACGAACCAACTGTAGAGTACACGAACCAACGCCACGTCTCAGTGACGTAGACCAGAAAACTTTGACAACAAAGACACAGACTAACAAGGCTCTGGCTCGACAAGGGAAGGCGGTGGTCTCACCTGGGCAATTTGGTCCTACGTAGAGAGGCGAACCCGAAAAAAAGCATGCAGAATTCAGATGTGCTGCTCTACCTCTCTGTAGACCCCTAACTGGCACAATACATTCACTCTCTCTAAGACGCACATCACATAGATGAAAAAAGAATGATTTAATAAATGGTTAATTTAGAGCGAACAAAGAGTGGTTTAATAAATGGTTTATTTAGAGCAAACAAAGAGTGGTTTAATAAATGGATTATTTAGAGCAAACAAAGAGTGGTTTAATAAATGGTTTATTTAGAGAGAACAAAGAGTGGTTTAATAAATAGTTTATTTAGAGCGAACAAAGAGTGATTTAATAAATGGTTTATTTAGAGCGACCAGAGAGTGGTTTAATAAATGGTTTATTTAGAGCAAACAAAGATTAGTTTAATAAATGGTTTATTTAGAGCGAACAAAGAGTGGTTTAATAAATGGTTTATTTAGAGCAAACAAGAAGAAGTAGTTACTTTTGACTTACAGTTATTGTTTAGTGATTCCTGAGCTGACGTTACAGCACTCCAGGCATACCCATAGGTGCACAGTCAAAGGGGTATGCACACTGATGGTTCCTGTGGATCGCTGGTTAAACACTTATCTCTCTGCCACTCAAGCATTAAGATGGACTTATATAATGTGTAATTCCAAACGCCTTAATTCGCTGGATTGATTCAATATCCATTTGAGTGTCCTCATCCAACAGCAGGTCACCAAGAGACCGAATAATATATTCCTTATCAATCCAAAACTTCACAACAATCGATGTTTTCAATGCAAGTCTGACCGCTCTCTTGTTGCCACGAACACCCGCATTTCTAGCACAGGAGGTCTACGTGAGCCGCTGGAGGTTAGAAACTTCTATACACGACATCCACTCATACCGAAACCTGCCCTTTTGAATCTTGTGAAGCATTGGCTGAGAGTCAGATAAAACAACAGCTCCATTTAATAGTACTGACTACCTAGAGATACTTGGTACATGTTACTTTCATACAATAGTGTTTCACGGTTGATTAGAGTCAATTTAAACTCGAGAGATATGTTTATTTATATTGTGCATTGTGGCCATGTGGGTTTAACACATGGCATTCCTATACTTGATAGTTGAACGATTCATCTCTGCGCTTCTCCTATTATCAATCAGAAATGACACAATGCCAAATTATAGCTCATTACATTTGTTACTATAAAAGTGCTTTGATACTATGCACGTGAGTTTTGTGTTGGCAGAATCTGATCTATGGAAACACATTGTTGTGTTGGTAGAATTGATCTATGGAACACATTATTGTGTTGATAGAATCTGATCCACGGAAACACATTGTTGTGTTGGTAGAATCTGATCCACAGAAAAACATTGTTGTGTTGGTAGAATCTGATCTATGGAAACATATTGTTGTGTTGGTAGAATCTGATCCAAGAAAACACATTATTGTGTTGGTAGAATCTGATCTATGGAAACACATTATCGTGTTGATAGAATCTGATCCACGGAAACACATTGTTGTGTTGATAGAATCTGATCTATGGAAACATATTGTTGTGTTGGTAGAATCTGATTAACGGAAACACATTATTGTGTTGGCAGAATCTGATCTATGGAAACACATTATTGTGTTGGCAGAATCTGATCTATGGAAACACATTGTTGTGTTGATAGAATCTGATCTATGGAAACACATTGTTGTGTTGGCAGAATCTGATCTATGGAAACACATTGTTGTGTTGATAGAATCTGATCTATGGAAACATATTGTTGTGTTGGCAGAATCTGATCCACGGAAACACATTGTGTGGCATATTAGAATTATTCTCCAGTTATCGAGAATTGAGTTAGGACAAACTATCCAAGATTGTAAAAATGATTTTGTAACATTTAAATGAAAGCACAAAGTCCCGTAATCTTTTCAGACCTTAGAGTATGGTGCCAACTCACATTTATAGAACTTAGTGTGCAGGAGGTTAGTTAGTTTCTTCCTTTCGTGCCAAAACGGCATATAGGGCAGAGGTTTTAGATCTCCATGTGATGCGGTTTGTTGCTAGCAGTTGGAGATCTGATATGGTTTTACATCCCAATAGTTTACTTTCTTGTTGGATTGTTCTTCAAAGAGTGGTCTTTGGTCTTCCACGTTTTCTTTTCCCAACTGGTGACCACATAAGGACTTGTCGATTTAGTCTCTTTTCGTCTGATCTAAGAACATGACCTAAATATTTCCACCTTCGTTTCCTTATAATATTTGATACTGGTTGTGCACGAAGTAGGAGGGCCAATTTCTTTCCTCTTCAGAAACTGATAAGAAAGGAGAAATGCTTCATACACTAAGTATTTACTCTATTAGGGCATACTCACATTTTATTTTCTGGATTTCTTAATTATAATTTACAACCTTTGTTATCATTTTGAAATGTGTATGCTTCGTATCCGTATTTTGTGTCTATTTTTCGCTTTTAACCTTTAATTTATCTTGTTTCCTTTGTTTTTATAAAAAAAAACCGATTATTCGAAACAGTGGTTACATCTGTGCTTTCATTTGTGAACATTATCTGATTTCCTGTTGTGACATGTTGCAATCGAAAGTTCCATACCACTGAACCAAATATATTGTTATCTTCTGAGTGTTAATTGTTTACTGGTTTTCCGAAATATTTGCCAATACATTTCCTATATGATCCTCACTCTTCGCTCTAGCAACACTTAATTTGTATTAAATACAAAAACACAATTTATCTTTTAAAAGGGTTTGAGAAATAACAGCTGCGAAAACAACTCACGGATTTAATTTTAACAACAAACTCTAAATGGAAGATTAATAAATGTAAGCAGTTCTGTCATCAATAATCAAGGGAAAATAACATAATAAGTCGTACATACAGATTTAAATATGTTTATATTTATACTTGACAGTTGCCACAATAGAATTTAACGGATGAACATGTCTGAGAATAAATACAAGATTTGTAAGCAGAAGGGGAAAATAAAATACAACAATCTACATCTGTTTTCTTAGTGAAACAAAAACATGAACACTATTGCTTACATTTCATATGTAACTGTAAGCTCTTATCTTCTTCTTCTTCTTTACGTTCGTTCTTTACAACCAATTTTAATCATTGGGATATGTTTGATCTTTGCCAAGAATGTGTACACGTTGCACATTGGTTTGGTAGGCCCTAAACGCATAGACTTCTACACGTTTAGGACACGTGCATCCGATTTCAGCCAAACCTCCTTAGTCACCTCTTACGACATGCGTGGCAGGTAACAGTGGTTCTATTCTTTACACCCCAAATTTGGGCCCCGGTAAGCGCTCGGGTGTCAAGCTCTTATCAAAGGTAGGTACTAGTGGGCGTCTGTAGCTTAAGCGGTAGTGAACTCGACCACAATCCAAGCGTACCTAGTTCAAACTCCGCGTCAGGAAATTTGGAAGCAAATTCGTTTCCGTGGGAACTTTACGAAATTTAAATAGACATTTCCGTTCAGAAAGCAATAGCAAACTCATCATCATCAAATAGTTTGTCCTGAGCAGAACTTTGCCACCTAACAGTCCTTCGGAATATCTCCCCTCATAGGCCAGATGTCCTGCCTTTGCAGCTGTCATATTCAAACCATCAGTTATATCATGTATCCATCTTCTCCGTGGTCTTCCTTTTCTTCTCTTTGACAGTATATCTCCTTCCATGAAACTCTTCTCCAGCCCTTCCTGTCTTTTTATATGTCCAACTACTGAATGTATAAGTGGTGCATAGAAAATCAACGACTCATTTACTGTGGCTGACGGCTACATTCTGTAAAGGATATATGCCAAGATTTTCATTTCAGGTACTTACAACTATAGTGCACGTTTGTATATTGTAAATTTCTTTGTGTTAAATTTGTCATCAAATAACAATATCATCTTAGGCTTGTCTTGAACATGCTTTGCTTGTCAAGAGGCTTAACATCGTTTTAAGTTGTTAATGTGCAGACATCTAGACGAGATCATCAATGCTGGACCATTGTTTTTATCAACACGAACGGGCTCAAAGTTAAATATAATCCCAGGCTTGGGTTGAAAATGCTTTGTTTTGTCACAAGAAACTCAATATGATTTTAAGAATAATATTAACAGTAACAAGTATAACAACATTAATAACAACACTGGCTACATCAACAAACAAGAATAAGGTAGAAATGTTTCACACTGTTGTGTTAATGCACAATACATGAATATTGATTTTTTCTCTGGTCAACAACTAACAAAACTATTGCTATGTGTGGCTACACGTTTCTTCTTCTGAATTTTTCATCTTCCTCATTATCATCTTCTTCTTTTCTCATCTTCTTGTTATCTCATTTACCTACTTCTTTTATCATTTTCTTTATTTAATATTTTCTTTCATCTTATTAAATCTTGTTATTCTTCATTGTTATTTTCTTTATTTATAATCTTCACTATCTTCCTCTCTCACTTTTTCGTCTATTTTGTTTCATTCTCTTCATCTACATATTTTACTCTAGTTTCATTCGTAGTTGTTTATCTAATTTTGTCATTTCTAATGTTATCTCTCATTGTTACATCTGCAACTCTTCTAAGATATATTATCTCTATTTTTATGCTTTTCTACTTGTTAACACAACACTGAAGGTATGAAAGCCTAGCACAGCCAAATTGTAGAACTTATTGTAAATACTGACAGTAGCATAGACCCAGGAGACACTGATATTTTAATTTGAGGCCTACCTTTCAAGTAACTCTGAAGTTGGATTAATATTAATCTGAATGGTAACGGAGATTGCTGATATAGAATTATGTTTTAGGTTATTAAGTATTCCGCGTATATTTGTTATCTTGATAAAGGTCTATGACCGAAACGTCCAGTGCTGTTTATTTTCATATTTATCTTTCATTACTAATGTAATACTGTATATACCTGTCTTTGTTCAATCGTCCTTTTACTGAGTATTACCGCAGTCACCCACGCGATTTTCTCCAGATCTGATCTGATCCGGTCTGACCACCTCAGATTTGTAGATTTTCGTACATCGTATGATAAGGAAAGCAAGCATTTACGTAAACATCAGCTAGAGGCGCCATATTAGTCGCCATGACTACGTCTGGATCCACAGCAGGCGAACAAGAGAACTCAGGAAAAAAAACTAAGCAGATACCGGTGGAGAAAGAGCTGAGAAGGGACGATGGATATGACACACGCTGAGAAGACCGACTTAAGACATTGCGGGAGAAGCACTGTTTTGGATCCGCAGAAAAGAGGAGTAGGGAAATGCTTATACATACCCGGAGAAGATAGCTGGAGTCTTATATTAGAAGGATAGGTAAAACATGGACATAATTGGAAGGGAAGGCAAGAAAAAGGAAGAGCTGGAAGAAGTTTGTTGAAGACCTGTGCTCCGTTGGGAGTTGAAAGGTGAAGAAGAAGAAGAATGATAATCGTATATGATTATAGTGTGATAGTTGTATGAAATGTTAGAGATATCACAATACTAAAACCTAGCACTGATATATAATATGAGATATAATGTGATAGTTGTATGAAATGTTAGAGATATCACAATACTAAAACCTAGCACTGATATATAATATGAGATATTTCCATCTTAGTTTACTGTTGTCTTTCTTCACTCATCGAGTTCAGGTTACTTTTTCAATTAGAGAATATCAAGATTGTAAACAAAATACAAAATATGACATTTGTATCATTTTTGTTCTACATAACACTTGTCTTTCTTCTCTACAACTTTACGTTGTAGTTAAGTGTATAACAGGATTTATTGTTTCAACATACCATTCTATCATAGCATTCTCTGTTTCCTAACTGTGTTGTGAATGTTCGATCAGGGCTTGTATATATTGTAAGGCTTAATATTTCATACATCTGAGGCATATTATCACTGTTAGTGTCTGAGAGAGAGAGAGATAGATAGATAGATAGATGGATGGAGAAAGAGAGAGATATATGGAGAGAGATAGATAGAAAGAGAGATCAATAAGTAAGCCACAAATGGCTGTAGAAAAATAACTAAACATGATAACAACTTGAAACCAGTTTATTTTTATACATACATTGTTCCTTTATTTCTCAACATAATTTCCACCAACATTGATGTACTTATCCCATCGTTTTATCAATCCTCCCAAACCGGCTGCATAGAACTGCGGGCTCTGTTTTCTAAACAACGTTTTCACTTCACATTCAACTTCGGCGTCATTCACGAAATGTCTCCGCCAAGGTGGGTTTTCAGTGGACCAAAGAGGTGGAAATCGCTAGGGCTAAGTCGGGACTGTAAGGTGGATGTTCCAGAACTTCCCACCTTAGTTGGTTAATTTTCTCCTGAGTTAATCGAGCCGTATGTGGTCTGGCATTGTCATGAAGAAGCAACACTCCTCTAGTCAGCAAACCTGGACGTTTTTTCGAATTGCATCATGAAGCATCGATAGAACTTCACAGTACGATTCGGAATTCACATTGTCACCTTTCTTCATGAAATTGGATAAAAGCACTCCCTGATAATCCCAGAACACCGTCAACATAACCGTCCCTGCTGATGGCGTATTCTTGAATTTTTGGACACAAGGTGAAGAAGGATGTTTCACTGTATTGAAGCACGCTTTGATTCGGGCTGGTAGTGATGCACCCATGATTCATCCCCAGTAACAATCCTGTTCAGCATCTCTTCTCCTTCATCTTCGTATCGACAGAGATGATGCAAGGACAGGCCAAATCGGTTCATTTTGTGTTCCTCTTTCAATTGTCTGGGTACCCACCTTGAGCACACTTTCTTAAATTTCAATCGATCATGCATTATGCTGTATGCTGAACCATGTGAGCACCCTATTGCAGATGCTACAGAGTCTATCGTTACTCGTCTGTCACCTCTAATCATCTCTTCCACCCGCTGCACTGATGCTTCTGTTGCAATCTCAACAGGACGACCAGATCGGATTTCATCAACAATTTTAGAGCGTCCTGAGAAAATTTTTCTACCCAACTATGCACCGTTTTACGGGACAAACATTTGTCAGCATAAACAGGAAGCATTTCCTTACGAATGTTCTTTGCAGGCAGTCCTTTTGCCCACAAAAACGCACAACAGCACGTTGCTCTTTGGTTGTACTCTCCGTAAGTACAGTCGCCATTTTGTTTATACGCTGCGCATGCGCATGAGACACATAGCGCCACCTAGCGAACGGGAATATAAAGTTGGATGTTGCTGTCACCTAATGACACTTTAGAAAACACCAACTACATTTACCTACCATCTCACATAACTTTGTGGCTTACTTATTGACTTCCCCTCGTAGATAAAGAGAGATAGATAGAGAAAGAGATGGGGAGAGATAGAAAGAGAGAGAGATAAAGAGAGATATAGATAGATAGATAGATAGAGAGAGATAGATAGAAAGAGAGAGATAAAGAGAAAGAGAAAGAGAGAGATAAAGAGAGATATAGATAGATAGATAGATAGATAGATGGAGAGAGATAGATAGAAAGAGAGAGATAAAGAGAAAGAGAAAGAGAGAGACTACACATCTATTAACGTTTGAAATTATGAGCTATATAAGATTTCAATAAAAACAACAAACACGATGTGCTAAATGAAAAATGTCTATGAAATCTATTAGAATGTTTACTACTTTTTAGAATTGATTGATTGATTGATAGGATCATCATCATTACACTTCGGTGAGTAACCATGTGTGCTTCGATCTCTTTCTTACACAGGAATATCTCAGCTACAGTACACAAACTCCGCAGCACCGGCAAGGGTCCTCGATGTAATTTTGAAGATGGTGAAGACATTTTTGTAGGAATTAATTTAAAAAAATCTTTTCTAATGAATTTTGCCCGAGCAGCGGTTTTCCACCCCCGCTCTTCTCGGTATTGAATTGCCAAGGATCCATTTACGTACTCAAATTTAACAGAGGACCTACATTTTATCATCCGTCTCCGATAGGACTAGGAAGTCGATCTCACCTACACTGAGATCATGGATCCCTGGAAAATTATCCAGATGGCTCCACGAGGGATCAAACCTGGTATCTTTTCACGAGAGACGAGCACGTAACTTCTACGCCACATAAATCAGCTTTTAGGATACGTAGTGCCAGGAGGCAAGTGATAGCTTCGAATTCGAATGATACAGGAATCTTGTTCAGTGCCAGCCATTTTCAGTTCACTCACCTGTAACTCAACCTGTAACTCACCTGTAACTCAACTTGGCTTCTTGAGTTTTAGAAGATGTGGCCATTGTACACTACATTGTTAAGATCTAGCACTGACAAAGCGTTTAACATTTCATACATATATATACGACCTTATAGTATGCATGGGTACCAGTTTATGTTAACTATAACAATCAACATTTATCATGCCCAGATCTGCGGTGAAGCGTTGTTGAGATTCTTAATGTTCTATGTTGTGCTCAGATGTATTGTGTATGTAGCTGTTAGGCCATGTTGTTGTAGGGTCTCTGTGACGTTATCAATCCATTGGGTTCAAGGTTTTCCTGACGTACGTGATGGTAGTAGATTTGGTTTCATTCTCACTAGAAACCGAACACATGTATGTTTTGTCTGTTATTTTGTTGGATGCAGAAACAATAAACATTAATGGATAAAAAAAACAGAACACATAGATTAGCTTAATATCGTGGAACGGAGGAGAGTCAACAAGAAAACTTATCAGCACTTGAACATAAAGATGACACGCTTCATTATGGCATATACCAGTGTCAACTGGTGGAATAGATACCGGAGTATGTTCTGCAGGACTGTCCTCTTCTGTGTGAGCTGAGAAGAAACATGTGGTCACACCCATTTGACCATAAAACCTAAGCTTTGGGGAAACCTGCCAGACCTGAAGCTGACTGCCCAGTTTGTAGTCCACAGTAAACTAAGAGCATGGCCAGAGATTGTTGAAGAAGGAAACCTGACAGTCCTGAAGCTGACTGCCCAGTTTGTAGTCCACAGTACACTAAGCGTATGACCATAGCTCGCTGAAGAAGGAGACCTGACAGACCTGAAGCTGACTGCCCAGTTTGTAGTCCACAGTAAACTAAGCGTATGACCACAGATTGCTGAAGAAGGAAACCTGACAGTCCTGAAGCTGACTGCCCAGTTTGTGGTCCACAGTAAACTAAGCGTATGACCACATATCGCTGAAGAAGAAGAAGGTTATGTCATATTCTAACTAGATGTGACAAGTAATGACATAAATAAGTTTGGGTACTTACCGTATCACATGGAGATCTAAAGTAAACGCTCAAGCACCACAAGAAATCGACATATTATTTTATCATAGACATACGATAATAATAAAGTGCTCACTGTGACTGTGATTAGAAACTCGAACACATTTTTATTATATACATCTAATATATCATTTAATACATTGTTAAAACATTGCAGTTTATTTAGATACAAGCAAAGTTGCTGTATAGTTGTCTTTGTTTTGTGTCTTGTAACAACATAGAAAACTGTTGTTTTCCTGTGTCTTTTGCCCTGATGAAGATCACACTGACAGATACGCTGACTGTCTATAATTAGAAGGATCAATCAATCAAGTACCGTGTTGGATGAAGTAGGCGATCATGTCTCTCCACATCTATCTGTCTATTGTACAATCCATTAACTCCGTTACCGAACCATTGCCGTTAGTCTTTGATACCTTGAGCGGAACAGCGACGTTTCGAGGCATGATCAACTTTCGAGGGAGGATATACAACGGTAGTTTCCCGTTCCATTCCGTTGTTTCAAACCTGTCTGAATGGTTCCACGGTGTACTAGCCTATCAATTTCAGGTCAGCAAACACAATTTCTATCCGAAGACGTCTGAAAAAAAGCTCCCGTTTAAGACCGACCGAAAAACACCTCCATCTTGCCGCACCATCTTGAATGGAAGAATGAGAAGGATACTCCTGATATACGACACATCTTAACATTGGCAATAATCACCGATTGTGAAACATGTAAAAACAAATTACTGTAGTTTGACAAAATACAAACACAATAACAATACACAGTAATATTTCCACCAAAAAGCCTTTATCAAGCAAAGGATAAACAGTAGTGACGAATTTCACTTCTTTCGTAAAACTAAGTACACTACATATAGACTACAACAATAATTTTCACAGTACACTACATATAGACTACAACAATAATTTTCACAGTACACTACATATAGACTACAACAATAATTTTCACAGTACACTACATATAGACTACAACAATATTTCAGACACTACATATAGACTACAACAATAATTTTCACAGTACACTACATATAGACTACAAAATAATTTTCACAGACACTACATATAGACTAATAATAATTTTCACAGTACACTATATAGACTACAAAATAATTTTCACAGTACACTACATATAGACTACAACAATAATTTTCACAGTACACTACATATAGACTACAACAATAATTTTCACAGTACACTACATATAGACTACAACAATAATTCAGTACACTACATATAGACTACACAATAATTTCATACACATATAGACTCAACAATAATTAAGTACACTACATATAGACTACAACAATAACTTTCACAGTACACTACATATAGACTACAACAATAATTTTCACAGTACACTACATATAGACTACAACAATAATTTTCACAGTACACTACATATAGACTACAACAATAATTTTCACAGTACACTACATATAGACTACAACAATAACATCCTAACCAAACTATTGTTGTAGTCCTATATAGTGTCTAAAAGAAGTGAAATTCGTCACTCCTGTAGTACCATTTCTTGATTTGGTCGAAACTTTGCTGTGTATAGTTTTGCTTTGTATTTGTAAAACTACAGTACTTAGTTGTTACCGTGTTTCGCCATTGCTAGATAGTTTTACGTTCAGTCTTCCCTTAAATCGGCAATAATCAGCATCGAAATATACTTGTCAGCAGTTGAAAGAGTCTCTGAAAGTTGTGATCATGTATTACTATAGATACGATGAATTGTTATTGTAATACGAATCAGCGTCGGAACATACTTTTCAGAAGTTGAAACAAATCGTCTCTGAACGCACGGTTCATAAAGGCGTATATAAAAGGATTGATGACATTGTTGATATAAAACATATAAAATACACTGATCTGAATATCAAAAGCTCTCAGTCCCATCAACCAGGAAGGAAGAAAAGAGATAACGAATCCAACTGTCACCACAAACAGCATAGCCGCTGTTTTGATGTTAGCATGTAGTGCTCGGTCTCTCATAGCAGAGGAGAATCTACCATGGTTCTTTTTTAGTACGATAGTTTCGGTGACACCTCCATTAATGTTAGTTAGTTGAGTCTCTTCTGCAATAGTTTCTTGACAATGTGTGCTAGTATAGCAGCTCATTCGTTTTCGTTTCGTTTTCCAAGCTCGTCTCACCAAGATGGACCTGTATATAAGAGCATAAAGAAGTGCCAGAACGATGAATTCAAAGAGATACGAACCAGCGTAGATACGTAGGTAAAAAGTCACGAAATGTTTACTTAGAATGTGGTCACTTTCGACGCATACACCTTCGAAATATGCTTCTTCTGAGTCGTTAATGAAGATTCTAGTGATGGTGTGTGTATATACAGATGTTGTCACATTCGACGACGGCAAACGTTTGGCTGGTGCCAAAGTAGAAGAGAGAATCTCTGAAGTTTTAGTGTTGTAGTTCAATGCTGCTTCCTGCAAAACAAAGTTGCTCATGAATTCCACAGTTGGTTGATAAATTCCGTTTGTAAATAGATAGGTCGAGTTGGTGTCATTTACATCCCTTGTATAATTGCTATTTAAAGAACCTGATGTCGGCATTGATTCATTCGATGACGTAGGTTGATTCATATGATCCGTTTGTCTATACACAGCGTGTGATAGGGCAGGAACGATACCAAGAAGAGCTGACATTAATGTCAAGACAATAACACATACTTTCGCCCTTGTTACCGTCACGATATGTAGAAATGGATGACAGATGCACAGGTAACGATCGATACCTATAGCCACCATGATAAGGGAAGACAGTGGAACGTTGAATGTTCCAATATATAGAAATATCTGAGGAGAACAAAATTAATAATGATTAAATCAAGCAGAGGTGTACATTACATTTAACTTGCATTCAAACTCATTGTTATTTATTTAAAAAAAAACATAATGCTAAGTAATGCCGAAACAAACCATAGAGGTAAATTGAACTATCTTTCAAATGCATTTTTAGAAATAAAATGTTTGTATATATCACAATTCCCTGGTTACGCAGGAGTTAGTGGTACAAGCTGATGGATTAGCCGGCTTAATTACAAGTCAGAGACCGTGGACCGAGATGATATTCTAAGCGCATTGGGGGAGTCTTTCCGAACAGAGGAGTTTCAGGTCGGTGAATCCCACTCGCTGACTAGAATCGTGCTCTGATATTGAAATATAAATTCCAGTTGGTTTAGTCTGTAAATTGGTAACGTAGTCTGTAAATTGGTAACGTAGTCTGTAAATTGATAACGTAGTCTGTAAATTGGTAGATCTCAGTGACGTACAGGCTAGGTGTTCATCTCTGGGAGCCAAGAGTACCAAGTTCGCTCCCTCGTGGAGCCATCTGGATATTTTCCCATTTTCCCCAGAGATCCATGATATCAGTGTAGGTGAGTT
This sequence comes from Arion vulgaris, assembly GCA_020796225.1. Taxonomy (NCBI): domain Eukaryota; kingdom Metazoa; phylum Mollusca; class Gastropoda; order Stylommatophora; family Arionidae; genus Arion; species Arion vulgaris. The sequence goes on along the minus strand of CM036758.1, from coordinate 29,743,822 downwards.
CGAGTTCCTAGTCTTATCGGAGACGGACGATAAAACGGAGGTCCCGTGTTCAATTTGAGCACGTAAAAGAACCCATGAGAGTTAAAAATCGAAAAGAGCAGGCTGGAAAGTCGCTGCCAGGGCAAAATTCATTAGAAAAATACTGAAAATAAAATTCCTACAAAAATATCTCAAATATCGATACCATCTTCAAAAACATTACATCGGGGACCTTCGCTGGTGCTTCGGAGCTCGTGCTCTACTGCAGCTGATATCTTCATGTGTAAGAAAGAGATCGTAGCACACGTGGTTACTCGCCGAAATGCAATGATGATGGTGCTATCAATCAATCAATCAATCAATCAATCAATCAAACATTGAAAAAGTAAATAGTGAAAAGTAAGGAAGAAATCAACAGCAAATAATATGCTCCGTAGATCCCGTAGCGGTTATGAACTTCTTTCTCCAACTACTTGAGTTCTGCACCCACTAGTAGTTGGGTCGACTGGAGCACTGATACTACGCGGTCGTGGTCAGACAACGTTTGCATAGAAATGCTAGCTATTTACCCACTTAACCAAGTTTCGTCCCTCAACTCCCTAGACATTACCGGACATACGTTTGTCGGACGTGCTTTGATTATCGTTTCTCTTCACTGACCTACAGCTAAATTTGCTGATGAATGGTTTTGTGAGAGTGATTTCTAAAGTGCCTCCCCTCTTCTGAAAGTGTTCTCTCCACTAGTATGATAACTGATGCATCAAGTTAGGTCAATGAAGATGTGATATAGAAACGGCATCTGTCAGAGTTATCGTGATTGTGTAGTTGTTCAAATCTTTCTTTCTTTCTCCAATCCTGTTTGCCTCACAGTGTCAGGTCAAGAAGAGATTTCTAAAAGGGCCCTAGTATGCGCTTTGTAAATAGTTCTTTCGTCGCCTCTGTTATCTCTGAGGTCCATCTTTTACGTGGCCGGTCTTTGGCTTTGTACCCATTGTATCGGAGCAGCATTACTCTTTGAGGTGCACTGTCTGTTGGTAATCTGCTTACGTGGTCGAACCATTTAATTTGTTGTTTCTTGATGAAGTCTAGTACTGATGTTGTACCCACTTTTTTTCTGATGTCCTCATTTCTCAACCGGTCTCTTCTTGTTACACTCAGCATTCTGCGTAGACACTTCATCTCTGTTGTGACTAGTTTTCTTCTATCATTTGTTGTCAGCGTCCAGGTTGGCACTGGTAACATAATGTGGGAGAAAGATTGTGTTGAACATTGCTCTTTTTGTGTTCATGGTGACGTGTTTATATCTTAAAATGAACGCCATTTGCCCTATCATTTGATTTGCTTTGTTGCATCTGTGTTGAATTTCATTAGTTATTCTTCCGTTTGCTGAAAAAATGCTCTCCAGGTATGTGAAGTCTTTTACTTGATTTAGTGGCGATTGTCGATAGAGATATTGGTAGTGCTTTCCTCTCTGGCGAATGTCATTACTTCTGTTTTGTCGATGTTAATTCTCATGTTGTATTCGTTACATGCTAACTGGAGTGTGTTGATGTGTTGTTGTAGCTGTTCTTCTGTTGTTGATATGATTGCCTGATCGTCTGCAAAAGAAATTCATTTAAAAGCTCTCCGAGGTTGTTTCCTTCGCTAGTGTTAGCTATTTTACAGATGAGGTCAATATACGTGATGAATAGCAGCGGGGATAGTACGCAACCATGTCTTACTCCTGACCCTATGTGAAACTTTTCTGACAATGATAAATGAAATCTGTTATAGTTATCTTGTCACTTAATTTTACATAATCTGCCATTTTATTGTACTCAATTCATAACTTGTGTCCTAACTTACCTACTTATTGTCCTACGTCACCAACTGATTGTCCTACGTCACCAACTGATTGTCCTACGTCACCTACTGATTGTCCTACGTCACCAACTGATTGTCCTACGTCACCAACTGATTGTCCTACGTCACCAACTGATTGTCCTACGTCACCAACTGATTGTCCTACGTCACTTACTAATTGTCCTACGTCACTTACTAATTGTCCTACGTCACTTACTAATTGTCCTACGTCACTTACTAATTGTCCTACGTCACTTACTAATTGTCCTACGTCACTTACTGATTGTCCTACGTCACTTACTAATTGTCCTACGTCAATTACTGATTGTCCTACGTCACTTACTAATTGTTCTACGTCACTTACTAATTGTTCTACGTCACTTACTAATTGTTCAACGTCACTTACTAATTGTTCTACGTTACTTACTGATTGTCCTACGTCACTTACTGATTGTTCTACGTCACTTACTGATTGTTCTACCTCACTTACTAATTGTTCTACGTCACTTACTAATTGTTCTACGTCACTTACTAATTGTTCTACGTCACTTACTGATTGTTCTACCTCACTTACTAATTGTCCTACGTCACTTACTGATTGTCCTACGTCACTTACTGATTGTTCTACCTCACTTACTGTATGTCCTACCTCACTTACTGATTGTTCTACGTCACTTACTGTATGTCCTACCTCACTTACTGATTGTTCTACCTCACTTACTGATTGTTCTACCTCACTTACTGATTGTTCTACGTCACTTACTGATTGTTCTACCTCACTTACTGATTGTCCTACTGTAACCGTCCTATTGACATGCGCTGCTTACCAATTGTCTGTATTAACCTACATGTTGTCCTATGTAATCTACGTGCTTTTTGACGTTACTGTTGTATTCTCTCACTTATCCTTCTTTTGTCCCAGACAGTTTGGAAAGGAGCACCGGCTGCTCAGCAACTATCGTATCATGGCTACATATATAATAAATTAAGATAACAAGGCAGCGCCAGGGTAAGTGAGCTGGTACTGACAAAGACACTACCATACCTCCTCGTGGTGACCTTGGAAACAGATTGCTGCTATGTAGTCTGGCAAGGTAGGAGCGATTGAAGAAAAGTTACTATACGTTTCATGCCGCTGCAAATATTGCCAGATATGTTTTCACAATAGACGAGCAGAATCTTAGAATGGCTGTGTTTATACTGTACAATTCTTCTGGCTGATGTCTCATCATCATCTTCATCATCATCATCATCATCATCATCATCATCATCATCATCATCATCATCATCATCATCATCATTATCATCATCATCATCATCATCATTATCAAGTAGCTTGTCCCTTCCGAAACTTGACTCCCATGAAAGCAGTCCTGAAAAACTCTATATTCTTTTCCAGTTGACCGGCGTCAGCAGCAGTCATTCTCACTTCGTCACTGACATCTTGCATCCATCGTCTTCTAGGTCTTCCTCTCGTTTTTCTTCCAGGCACCATCCCCTCCAAAGTTATATGTCTAGAGAACCAGAAAAAGCCCACCAGTCACTCAAGTAACCGAGACACTGGATCCAGCAACTTCACCAACAATTCACATACGTGTGATATAATATCACACAGAGTTAAGCTGGTTGGTTATATCAGAACTGTCTGCCCGTCTGCCCAGCGTGTTCGTAGCGCGTTGGACTACGGGTGACTATCCCTCTGTGTGTGCGGGTTCAATTCCGCGGGATGGCAGAAAAAGCCACATATTCCCAGATTTACGGTGTTCGTGGCACCGAACCGAAGGGTTACAATGTCCATGGCACCGAGCCGAAGAGCTGAAAAGCTCAAGTGCTTCTGGATCGAAAAAACAAAAAAACGAACTGTCTGCGTCAGACAAAACTTTCTTAATGTCCAATGTTAACTCTGTAGCGTAGAAGCTACGTGCTCATCTCTTGTACCAAAGGTACCAGGTTCGCTCCCTCGTGGAGCCATCCGAATATTATTTTTCAGAGATCCCCGATCTCAGTGTAAGTGAGATCGAGTTCATAGTCCTATCGGAGATGGACGTAAAAACATAGGTCATGTGTTCGATTTGAGCACGTAAAAGAACCCTTAGCAGTTCAAAATCGAGAAGAGCATGCTGGAAAACCGGTGCCCAGGCAAATATATCAGAAAAGATTAAAAATTAAATTCGGAGTTTGTGCACTGCAGCTGAAATCTTCCTGTGTAAAAGAGACGAAGCACACATGGTTACTCACCGAAGTGCAATGATGATAGCTCTAATCAATCAATCAATCAATCAATCAATCAATCAATCAATCAATCAATCAATCAATCAATCAATCAATCAATCAATCAATCAATCAATCAATCAATTAATCAATCAATCAATCAATCAATTAATCAATCAATCAATGTACAGTTATACAGAAAGTAACAATAGAGATATATAACTATACAGTCTACAGACTGGCTCTGCCAAAATGGCTGATATAAACACGCATGTCCTGTGCCCAAAGTGTCTTCATTCCGAAAATAAAGTTACGGAGTAAAAACTCAAATTTCGTTCGGGCAACTAAAACTATACAAGCTCCACAGCACTTGAAAGTGTTCCTTATGTAAACGACATCACCGTGTCAGAAAAAGTGGTAAAACACGCAAAGCGCTCTTCGGCTCAGATCACATACAACCTGTATTGAGTGGTTGAAACGTGATCAATATATTGTGAAGGAGGTTACCCAAGCATCACTGTGACCTAATTTAAAATGAGTGTGGCGCCCGTGTGTTTCCGAGGCTCCCAAGGAGAGCAAAGAATAGTAACACTGCGACCTACAAGACCACTCTTTATGATCTGAATGTAATCCCAGCCGAAAAGCGACTGTACATTGTGGCAGTAGTGCGTCTACGAGTAGGCCAGCAGATACAATTTCTGCTTTTTATTAACTAGGCTAGCTTCCCTAGACCCCTACCACAATCACCTCTTACGACATGCCTTGTAGGTCGCAGTGTTAATATTCTTTGCTCCCTTGCAGACTCGGAAACACACGGTGGACAGTAAAGACTGAAAAGATAATCAAGGCACTCGGGATTGAATCTGACCAAAAGTTTTGAAAATAAAACAGAAGCAGCAATATGTCTTTGCGATATTTTACAAGATATATCATCATCAGGTGCCGTCTCCACATCGAAGGTTGGCTGCAATGAATCTCCAGCATCCTCTGTCTTTCGCCTTGGTGTTGCACACTGCCAGACTGTAACCTGTCCATTTCTTAAAGTTTCCTCCCACTTATCTCTCGGTCTTCCTCTTGCTCTTCCCCCTCAACTTTCCCCTCTAGTAAAGATTTTATCATGGTGTCATGTTTTTTTATGTGCCCAAAATACTTTACGTGTCTGAATTTTATTTCTCTTAATAATTGTTTCTTCATGCCTAGTTTTCCTAAAACTTGTTTATTTGTCTGTTTTTCTGTCCATAAAACTCTGCCTATTCTTCTATGTATCCACATCTCAAATGTATCAATTCTGTCTTCTAACTGCTTGTTAGAACAAGATATCTAGACAAAAGCATAAGTTTAAGTAGAATGGTGAAACTGGAACATCATTAAACTATAGACGATCAGAGATAGGGACAAAATGTGAGAACTGACAAGGAATAACACTTGTAACAGTAACCAGTAAGATCTTTAGTCTAACAATCTCAAGAGAATAAGTCAAACACTGGACAGTAAGATCTTTAGTCTAACAATCTCAAGAGAATAAGTCAAACACTAGACAGTAAGATCTTTAGCCTAACAATCTCAAGAGAATAAGTCAAACACTAGACAGTAAAATCTTTAGTCTAACAATCTCAAGAGAATAAGACAAACACTGGACAGTAAGATCTTTAGCCTAACAATCTCAAGAGAATAAGACAAACACTAGACAGTAAGATCTTTAGTCTAACAATCTCAAGAGAATAAGTCAAACACTGGACAGTAAGATCTTTAGTCTAACAATCTCAAGAGAATAAGACAAACACTAGACAGTAAGATCTTTAGTCTAACAATCTCAAGAGAATAAGACAAACACTAGACAGTAAAATCTTTAGTCTAACAATCTCAAGAGAATAAGACAAACACTGGACAGTAAGATCTTTAGCCTAACAATCTCAAGAGAATAAGACAAACACTGGACAGTAAAATCTTTAGTCTAACAATCTCAAGAGAATAAGTCAAACACTAGACAGTAAGATTTTTAGCCACACAATCTCAAGAGAATAAGTGAAACACTAGACAGTAAGATCTTTAGCCTAACAATCTCAAGAGAATAAGTCAAATACTAGACAGTAAGATTTTTAGTCACATAATCTCAAGAGAATAAGTCAAACACTAGACAGTAAGATTTTTAGTCACATAATCTCAAGAGAATAAGTCAAACACTAGACAGTAAGATTTTTAGCCACACAATCTCAAGAGAATAAGTCAAATACTAGACAGTAAGATTTTTAGCCACACAATCTCAAGAGAATAAGTCAAACACTAGACAGTAAGATTTTTAGTCACATAATCTCAAGAGAATAAGTCAAACACTAGACAGTAAGATTTTTAGCCACACAATCTCAAGAGAATAAGTCAAACACTAGACAGTAAAATCTTTAGTCTAACAATCTCAAGAGAATAAGACAAACACTAGACAGTAAGATCAAGAACAAGTAAATGTGAGGAAAATAAAATCATTTTTCCATTCGCCCGAGTGGTTACCGGGCCCAAATTTGGGGTGTAAAGAATAGAACCACTGTTACCAGCCATGCATGTCGTAAGAGGCGACTAAGAAGGTTTAGCTGAAATCGGATGCACGTGTCCTAAGCGTGTAGAAGTCTATGCGCTTAGGGGCCTACCAAACCAATGTGCAACGTATACACGTTCTTGACAAAGATCAAACATATCACAAAGAGTGATTAAAATTGGTCGTAAAGAACGAACGCAAAGAAGAAGAAGGTATATCCATACCATTTTTTAAGCTGCGTCAAATACTTTAACAAATCAACCAATGAAATTGTACAGTTTATACGGCCTTGTTTTAAAAGAAAAGTTGTCTGCAAGGAATTTATATCGAGAATTGTATAATAGCCCTCCATCGTAAGCGATGGTGTCAACAGCGTCAGACGTGGTCTGTTGCACCTCTCTGGTGTGTGTAGAGGTGACTATAGAGCCCGATCCTAGACCACAATCCTCTACCACAGGTGGGATGATGCATGATCAAGGTTAGACATGTGGGTGTTGTGTGTTCTGTTTTTCTTCTTTTGCGCAGCTCGTTTTCTCTGTGCCTCAACGGCACGACGATTCTCAGCTATGCGAGCTCCTCTTGTGTTGTTACAGAGCCAGATTTGGCGATCTTGCATCAGGGATTCCCAAAACGTGGTGTCTATATCAACGCATTTTAGAGATACTTTGAGAGTGTCTTTAAAGCGTTTTTTTTCTGTCCACCAACTGAACGTCTGCCCGCTTCAAACTCGCCATACATCAACTGTTTTGGGATGCGTTTATCAAGCACTCGACCAGATTTACGGTGTTCGTGGCACCGAACCGAAGGGTTACGATGTCCATGGCACCGAGCGGAAGAGCTGAAAAGCTCATGCTTCTGGATCGGAAAAAAAAAAATCAAGCACTCGAGCAACGTGATCAACCCATCAAAAACGTCATTATGTTATACTACAGAAAATGTTAAGTGTGATCAAATCATTATTGACATGATTTTGGTGAAGATAAATTTGCAACAACCACAAGACACACAATTTTTGATCAACTCTGCGGTTAGCAATAATTTATACAATTACCGGTTTCTATTTAGTCTGGCCATTGACACAATGATACGTCGTGGCATAAAGGGTTAAAATACAGGTATTAGACGGACACTTATCTCTGTCCTGAAGAATCTGACCTCTGCAGTTGACAGCGGTCTTTTATTCAGTCGTTAAAGTGATGAACGGAAGAATATAAAGCTACTTACTGAACTACTAAGAGTAAAACTGAACAAATATGAACTAATCAATAAATAGAACTAATGATTAACTTTAATAAAACTGAACAAATATGAACTAATCAATAAATAGAACTAATGATTAACTTTAATAAAACTGAACAAATAGGAACTAATAAATAAATAGAACTAATGATTAACTTTAGTAAAACTGAACAAGTATGAACTAATAATTAGATAGAACTGAACAAATAGGAACTAATTCAACAGAAAACACAATTAGTTGATATAATAAAGGTAAAGAAAAACAAGTTAATAAACGTGTATATCTTGTAAATTAAGTATCAACAGAAGAAGATTGAACAAGATGGTGTAGTTATACAAATAATCATAGTAAACCAAGTCTTTGTCATGTAAACAAAACCACATTGAGATCTAAAAGACTCGCTCTGAAGTTCAAATTCAGAACTTACGAAAGTAACTTTCTCAGAATATTTCTTTACAGTAACGAATACTGGAAAATCACCCCAGGCAGTCCAACTAAAAGACCTTTCACAATAAATCTTATTAGAATCCAGCGAATAGTGTCCAGGAAGATCACAAATAAAATAAGGAAATGAAGACGAAAATTAATCACACATTAATAGCAACTACAACTACAGTAAGAAGAAAATTAATCACACATTAATAGCAACTACAACTACAGTAAGAAGATGGAGATAATTTGGACATTTATGTAAAATGTTAACGGGCACTGTGACAAAGACAGTTCTTCCTTCAATGGACAGAAGACAAAAGGAGGAAACGGGTCAGAATCCAAGAAAACACAGAATTACGTAGAAGAAAGAAATGAAAGAGTGTAGACTAAAACGGCAGATCATGGGCGTGACCGACAGCAAAGGGGGTCACTTTTCAATGCGTTACGTGCCAACTATAACATGAAACGTCTATAGATACATTTCAGAAATGGTATTAGGAATTTTTATTTCATATATTTTCTATGAAAAGTGTACACATACTTGGATGTTTGAAGGAGCTAGATTTCATATATTTTCTATGAAAAGTATACACATACTTGGATGTTTGAAGGAGCTAGATTTCATATATTTTCTATGAAAAGTGTACACATACTTGGATCTTTGAAGGAGCTAGATTTCATATATTGTCTGCTAATCGAACATAAACAGAATTAGTCGGATGTTTGTTTCAGATATTATTGTAGTACATCTGACATACATTGTATTGTTAAGAATCTTCAATATCACATAGTTTATTTTATATATTATTGTAGTACATCTGACATACACTGTATTGTTAAGAATCTTGAATATCACATAGTTTATTTTATATATTATTGTAGTACATCTGACATACATTGTATTGTTAAGAATCTTCAATATCACATAGTTTATTTTATATATTATTGTAGTACATCTGACATACATTGTATTGTTAAGAATCTTCAATATCACATAGTTTATTTTATATATTATTGTAGTACATCTGACATACATTGTATTGTTAAGAATCTTCAATATCACATAGTTTATTTTATATATTATTGTAGTACATCTGACATACATTGTATTGTTAAGAATGTTCAATATCACATAGTTTATTTTATATATTATTGTAGTACATCTGACATACATTGTATTGTTAAGAATCTTCAATATCACATAGTTTATTTTCTTCTTGTTTCAACGTTAAACTAACTGATAATACAAATAAGAATGCGAAAACTGAAGTATTTTAGACAAATAAAAAAACATGTAACGTTAGAAAAGAGTATTATAAAATAATTCATCTCGGCAAAGATGAGAAGAGGAAGACCAAGTAAAAGATAGATTCAGATAGTGACTAATGGTTTAATCGTTCTCTTTCACATGTACGCTTTCCTTCTCTGCAGTCATACTTCAATTATTTGTTTATCTACTGTCTTCAATAAACAAACAATCAATAAGATCATTGGAAGCTACAGAGATGTGGTGTTACAGAAGAATTCTGAAAATTCCATGGACATTGAACAAAACAAATGAGGAGGTTTTAAATCAGGCCTACACACAAAGCAAATTTCTTGTTGCAGATGAATACGCAATCATATCAACAACAGAGAAACAGCTACAGCAACACATTAACAGACTCAATTGAGAGCCGCTGTAGCGTAGTTGTTAGTGAACTCGTTTCTCAAGGCTGGTGGTCTGGGTTCAGCTCCGCAATGCGCGTGGAATTTTCCCGACCGCGACGGCTTCTCAGGTCGACCCAGCCTCAACTGGGTACCAGACATGCTCTGGGAAAGTAAAGGCGGCTGGCGTGATGCTGACCACATCATCCATCGTGTGCCGACGGTCGATGAAAAATACAGGCCTAACACTGTATTGACCTATATACCACAAGGTATGAAAGGGTTCCTTTACTTTTACTTTACACACAAAAACCTTATCAAAAGAATACATATTAGACAATCAAGTTTTTTGGGCATATAATGCAACGAGAAGGTTTAGAGCATTTAGTGACAGCAGGTAAAATTCAGGGAAGGAGAAATAGTGGAAGACAGAGGGAGAAGATGTTGGATGGTCTGACTTCATGGTTTGACATAAGATCGACGTCAGAACTGATTACATGCACAAGTAGAGAGAGTTGGGGAGAGACATGATCGTCTACGCCAGCAGGCATGCATTTTATTGATTGATCTATTGTCTTTGTCTAATAGACAATAGACAAAGACAATAGATAGACAATAGACACAGACAATAGATAGACACTAGTCAAAGACAATAGATAGACAATAGACACAGACAATAGATAGACACTAGTCAAAGACAATAGATAGACAATAGACACAGACAATAGATAGACACTAGTCAAAGACAATAGATAGATAATAGACAAAAACAATAGATAGATAAAAGTCAAAGACAATAGATAGACACTAGTCAAAGACGATAGATAGACTAAAGATTTAAGCATGACGGCAGAAGAGACGGGACAGCTGACATGTGAAAGAGTGAGAGGGAAATTTGGAAGGATTGCTAAAGAAGAACATTGTGCTACGACAAGCTATAAAATGAGGATTCTTCCATTTTGTTCAGTCGAGTAAACGTAATCAAATAGCAGTAGTTTGATTTTATTACAAAAGTAGGTTTGTGAATTTTCTGTAATTCGGTTTCTTAGACAACACAGCTGACAATAGTTACTTGATCGTGAAGAGTGAAATACTTAGTCAACACAGCTGACAATAGTTACATGATCTTGAACAGTGGAATACTTAGCCAACACAGCTGACAATAGTTACATGATCTTGAACAGTGGAATACTTAGCCAACACAGCTGACAATAGTTACATGATCTTGAACAGTGGAATACTTAGCCAACACAGCTGACAATAGTTACATGATCTTGAACAGTGGAATACTTAGACAACACAGCTGATAATAGTTACATGAGCTTGAAGAGTGAAATACTTAGACAACACAGCTGATAATAGTTACATGAGCTTGAAGAGTGAAATACTTAGTCAACACAGCTGATAATAGTTACATGAGCTTGAAGAGTGAAATACTTAGACAACACAGCTGATAATAGTTACATGAGCTTGAAGAGTGAAATACTTAGTCAACACAGCTGATAATAGTTACATGAGCTTGAAGAGTGGAATACTTAGTCAACACAGCTGATAATAGTTACATGATCTTGAACAGTGGAATAAAACAGGAACAGTTTAAAAAAAACTGTGGATGGCGATGCTGGAGCAGATTCGATCAGAAAAATCACCTTCTTTTTCATCTCTGGGCACGAAGGAGTTAGGGTTAACGAATAGACTGGCCCGTCTGACCAGTGTGTTCGTAGCGCGTTGGACTGCGGGTGACTAGTCCTCTGTGTGTGCGGGTTCAATTCCGCGGACTGGCAGAAAAGTCACAGATTCCCCAGATTTACGATGTTCATGGCACCGTCCCGAAGAGCTGAAAAGCTCAAGTGCTTCTGGATCGGAAAAAACCCAAAAAAACGAATAGACTGACTGGTTCGGCTACGATATCAGACTGAGGACAATAGTAAGAAAAAAGTAAAGGAACCCTTCATACCTCATGGTATATAGGTCAATACAGTGTTAGGCCTGTATTTTCATTGACCGTCGGCACACAATGGGTGATGTGGTCAGCATCACGCCGGCCGCCTTTACTTTCCCAGAGCATGTCTGATACCCAGTTGAGGCTGGGTCGACCTGAGAGCCGTCGTGGTCGGGAAAAATTCCACGCGCATTGCGGGAGCTGAACCCAGACCACCAGCCTTGCGAAGCGAGTTCACTAACAACTACGCTACAGCGGCTCTCACTGAGGACAATGCAAGGACCTAATGATATTCCTAGCCCGCCTGCCCAGTGTGTTCGTAGCGCGTTGTACGACGTGTGACAGCTCCCTGTGAGTGCGGGTTCAATTACGCGGGCTGGCAGAAAAAAAACACAGGTTCTCCAGATTTACGGTGTTCGTGGCACCGAACCGAAGGGTTACGATGTCCAGGGCACCGAGCCAGAGATGAAAGCCCAAGTGCTTCTGGATCGAAAAAAAAATGATACTCAACATTGAGAGAATCTGTCCGAAAAGACGAGTTTCCGGGCTGTGACCGCCACGCCTTGGCCATATTGAGAGAGATGGGTGTCAACATTGATACAGCACGAAAAGAACAGCATACCAAATATGAGTAACGATTGATTAATCAACATCAAACTGACGTATTGAGATGCTGGACGCTGCTGGATTTGTTGAAGCGAGGATCGCAGTACCATAGTGATATGTTTGTAGTGATTTAATGGTAGTCCTTATATAACTAGTAACTAAGAGTGGAAAGAAGATCAGATTCGCTGTTGTAGCTAACATGTCTGTAAGCTGTCATTTCTAACTGTCTCAAAAAGATCGTGCATGTATTAGGACGTCATGAACTGCAAATCGCCCGAGTGGTTACCGGGGCCAAATTGGGGTGTAAAGAATAGAACCACTGTTACCTGCCATACAAGTCGTAAGAAGCCACTAAGGAGGTTGGATGTGGGGCTAGCTTCCCCACACCGTAAAAAAATACTAGATGGCTACAGAACGGAGAGCTAACCAAGTAAACACTGGCTGAAACCGGACACATCGCCGAAGGATAAGCACCAGAGCTCCAAATGGTGCTGAAGATGTGACGTAAAACACACCAATGCTAAGGCTGCATGAATCATATTTCCACATGAATAGAATTTATGGGGAGATCTGGTTAATCGGTCTGGGCGGTGATCGAGAGAGAGAGAGAGAGAGAATTGCAAACTGACGTTAATTTTGACCAATTTTCGTTATGTATAATACTATTGTACTCACTTATACAATACAATAGCAACCACAAACTATATGAAATATAAGCAGAACATGTCACGTGTTATCTTGACATCAAACGTTTGCAAATAATAAATATGTTATATTCTCTACATAATTTCCCTCATCATCATCAGGTGCCGTGTCGGCTGCGATCATGGATCAAAGAGAATTAAATAGTTTAGACACAGCAAACGACATAAGTGCCTAAAGAAAGATAATTTTGGAGGGAATGGTGCCTGGAAGAAGAATGAGAGGAAGAACGAGAAGACGATGTATGCAAGATGTCATTGACTATCTGGGAGTGACTGTTCTTGTCAGTAAATGATCTCAATGAAATATTTCTTGTCAGTAACTGATCCCCAATGAAATATTTCTTGTCTGTAACTGATCTCTAATGAAATATTTCTTGTCAGTAACTGATCTCCAATGAAATATTTCTTGTCAGTAACTGATCTCTAATGAAATATTTCTTGTCAGTAATTGATCTCCAATGAAATATTTCTTGTCAGTAACTGATCTCCAATGAAATATTTCTTGTCAGAAACTGATCTCTAATGAAATATTTCTTGTCAGTAACTGATCTCCAATGAAATATTTCTTGTCAGTAACTGATCTCTAATGAAATATTTCTTGTCAGTAACAGATCTCCAATGAAATATTTCTTGTCAGTAGCTGGTCTCCAATGAAATATTTCTTGTCAGTAACTGATCTCCAATCAAAGATTTATTACAACTGCTCTTCAGTATACAAATTGTTCTAACAATCTACGATCAAAATTTGACTGTTACTGACCTCCAACGTTTATGAGTTTGACCGAGGCGATATATTTTGTAAAACCGGAGCCAAACAAGGACAATGAGCAAAGCACAATCGCAACAAAAAACGACATGTGAAATGCGATGCCTACTATAAGTTACCAACAACACCAGAAAAAACAGAGTCACCAACATCAACCTAAGCAAGAAATTTGGGACAGAACCTTGTTTGAATTACATTGACAAACAAAGAAGGATGTGGTTCGGTCACTTACTTTATGAATGCAACAAAACGTCACTGTATACATCGTCTTCTACAACAAAACATCAGGAAAGAAGATGAGAAGAAGACCACGAAAAAGATGGATAGGATGCATAGCAGAATTCTGTGAAAGAGCAAAAATAACAATCACCCAAACCACCAGAACAGCGCACGATAAAAACAGAAAAGCACGACACTGGGCAAGAACCGGTTACAGTGTGACGACAAAAGAAAGAAAGAAAGAAGATTGTCTGACCACTTTGTAAGCTTCATTCTCTTTTCTAACTTTGTCTGTCTATTGTCATAATATGATATCATCATCAGTGAAGTGTTAATCCTGGTCTCTCGCAAATATTGATTTTTCATACACTTCCTATTGTCTTTGTTGGTTCTCTCTTTCTATGTTTGCAACACCAGGGCTTTGCAATCTACAATCTCAGTGCTTTGCAATCTACAATCTTAGTGCTTTGCACTCTACAATCTCAGTGCTTTGCAATCTACTATCTTAGTGCTTTGCAATCTACTATCTTAGTGCTTTGCAATCCACAATCTCAGGGCTTTGCCATCTACCATCTCAGTGCTTTGCAATCTACCATCTCAGTGCTTTGCAATCTACTATCTTAGTGCTTTGCAATCTACAATCTAAGTGCTTTGCAATCTACCATCTCAGTGCTTTGCAATCTACTATCTTAGTGCTTTGCAATCTACCATCTCAGTACTTAGCAATCTACCATCTTAGTGCTTTGCAATCTACCATCTCAGGGCTTTGCAATCCACTATCTTAGTGCTTTGCAATCTACCATCTTAGTGCTTTGCAATCTACCATCTCAGGGCTTTGCAATCCACCATCTCAGGGCTTTGCAATCCACCATCTCAGGGCTTTGCAATTCACCATCTCAGGGCTTTGCAATTCACCATCTTAGGGCTTTGCAATCCACCATCTCAGGGCTTTGCAATCCACCATCGCAGGGCTTCCAATATTGAATACGAAACAAGTAAAATTAGGTGCGAAGTTGTATCCTTCGGAAAACAAAAATGAGAAATGATTAAACAAGTAGTTGATATTGCCAGAGAGAGTATACACTTAATTAGAAGATTTATTCCTATAAGAGTTTGTAGCCTAAGCGGTATTTTTTTTTTTCCGATCCAGAAGCACTTGAGCTTTTCAGCTCTTCGGCTCGGTGTCATGGACATCGTAACCCTTCGGTTCGGTGCCACGAACACCATAAATCTGGAGAATCTGTGGCTTTTTCTGCCATCCCGTGGAATTGAACCGCACACACAGAGGGATAACCTAAGCGGTAGTAAGCTCGATCACAACCCAAACGTCCCTGGTTAAAACTTCGCGGCGGGCATATTTAGAAGCAGGTTAGTTCCCTTAGATTTTTACGAAAGGTAAAAATATACATCATCGTTCAGAAAGCAATGGCAAACTACTGAACGTACAAGTGGTGCCTAGATAACTCGACGACACGTTTACTATTGTTGATGACTATGTCCTGTAAAGGATATGCCACGATTTTCGATTCCTTAAAACGATTGTTAAAATGGATGCATCTCTAGGGTTTCAAAAGTCAAGACTAGAAACTAAGACCTGGAAGAGTTAGTTGCTGTCAATTAGCTAGTTAGACATACCGGTAGTTCCATATCTCAAATTGGAGACCAGTATGAAACAGTGATTGTACTTTGTTCAACCAGAAATCAGATGAGTCGGATTCTATGATTTATCATCATCAAGTAGCTTGTCCCTTCCAGAACTTGGCTCCCCATGACAGCAGTACAGAACAACTCTCTGTTCTGTGCAAGTTGACCTGCGTCGCAAGCAGTCATTCTCAGATCGTCAATGACATGTTGCAGCCATCGTCTTTTAAGTCTTCCTCTCATTCTTCTACCAGGCATTATTCCCTCCAAAATTATCTTCCCTAGACACTCATGTCGTTTGATGTGTCCGAATGACATGTTGCACCCATCATCTTATAGGTTTTCTTCTCATTCTTCTACCAGGCATTATTCCCTCCAAAATTATCTTCCCTAGACACTCATGTCGTTTGATGTGTCCGAAATATTTAATTTCCCATTGGTGTTATATTCTTTAATAGCCAACTCTCTTTAATATCAAGCTATCGCAGAATAGAAGCATTTTGTTTCTCTCCTTGTAGTCAACTCTCTTTACTATCAAGCTATCGCAGAATAGAAGCATTTTGTTTCTCTCCTTGTAGCCAACTCTCTTTACTATCAAGCTAAAGCAGAATAGAAGCATTTTGTTTCTCTCCTTGTAGCCAACTCTCTTTACTATCAAGCTATCGCAGAATAGAAGCATTTTGTTTCTCTCCTTGTAGCCAACTCTCTTTACTATCAAGCTATCGCAGAATAGAAGCATTTTGTTTCTCTCCTTGTAGCCAACTCTCTTTACTATCAAGCTATCGCAGAATAGAAGCATTTTGTTTCTCTCCTTGTAGCCAACTCTCTTTACTATCAAGCTATCGCAGAATAGAAGCATTTTGTTTCTCTCCTTGTAGTCAACTCTCTTTACTATCAAACTATCGCAGAATAGAAGCATTTTGTTTCTCTCCTTGTAGTCAACTCTCTTTACTATCAAGCTATCGCAGAATAGAAGGATTTTGTTTCTCTCCTTGTAGTCAACTCTCTTTACTATCAAGCTATCGCAGAATAGAAGCATTTTGTTTCTCTCCTTGTAGTCAACTCTCTTTACTATCAAACTATCGCAGAATAGAAGCATTTTGTTTCTCTCCTTGTAGTCAACTCTCTTTACTATCAAGCTATCGCAGCATAGAAGCATTTTGTTTCTCTCCTTGTAGCCAACTCTCTTTAATATCAAGCTATCGCAGAATAGAAGGATTTTGTTTCTCTCCTTGTAGTCAACTCTCTTTACTATCAAGCTATCGCAGAATAGAAGTTTTGTTTCTCTCCTTGTAGCCAACTCTCTTTAATATCAAGCTATCGCAGAATAGAAGCATTTTGTTTCTCTCCTTGTAGCCCACTCTCTTTACTATCAAGCTATCACAGAATAGAAGCATTTTGTTTCTCTCCTTGTAGCCAACTCTCTTTAATATCAAGCTATCGCAGAATAGAAGCATTTTGTTTCTCTCCTTGTAGTCAACTCTCTTTAATATCAAGCTATCGCAGAATAGAAGCATTTTGTTTCTCTCCTTGTAGTCAACTCTCTTTACTATCAAGCTATCGCAGAATAGAAGCATTTTGTTTTCTCTCCTGTAGCCAACTCTCTTTAATATCAAGTTATCGCAGCATAGAAGCATTTTGTTTCTCTCCTTGTAGCCAACTCTCTTTACTATCAAGCTATCGCAGAACAGAAGCATTTTGTTTCTCTCCTTGTAGCCAACTCTCTTTACTATCAAGCTATCGCAGAATAGAAGCATTTTGTTTCTCTCCTTGTAGTCAACTCTCTTTAATATCAAGCTATCGCAGAATAGAAGCATTTTGTTTCTCTCCTTGTAGTCAACTCTCTTTACTATCAAGCTATCGCAGAATAGAAGCATTTTGTTTCTCTCCTTGTAGCCAACTCTCTTTACTATCAAGCTATCGCAGAATAGAAGCATTTGTTTCTCTCTTGTAGCCAACTCTCTTTACTATCAAGCTATCGCAGAATAGAAGCATTTTGTTTCTCTCCTTGTAGCCAACTCTCTTTAATATCAAGCTATCGCAGAATAGAAGCATTTTGTTTCTCTCCTTGTAGTCAACTCTCTTTACTATCAAGCTATCGCAGAATAGAAGCATTTTGTTTCTCTCCTTGTAGCCAACTCTCTTTACTATCAAGCTATCGCAGAACAGAAGCATTTTGTTTCTCTCCTTGTAGCCAACTCTCTTTACTATCAAGCTATCGCAGAATAGAAGCATTTTGTTCTCTCCTTGTAGTCCACTCTTTTAATATCAAGCTATCGCAGAATAGAAGCATTTTGTTTCTCTCCTTGTAGTCAACTCTCTTTACTATCAAGCTATCGCAGAATAGAAACATTTTGTTTCTCTCCTTGTAGTCAACTCTCTTTACTATCAAGCTATCGCAGAATAGAAGCATTTTGTTTCTCTCCTTGTAGTCAACTCTCTTTACTATCAAACTATCGCAGAATAGAAGCATTTTGTTTCTCTCCTTGTAGTCAACTCTCTTTACTATCAAGCTATCGCAGAATAGAAGCATTTTGTTTCTCTCCTTGTAGCCAACTCTCTTTAATATCAAGCTATCGCAGAATAGAAGGATTTTGTTTCTCTCCTTGTAGTCAACTCTCTTTACTATCAAGCTATCGCAGAATAGAAGTTTTGTTTCTCTCCTTGTAGCCAACTCTCTTTAATATCAAGCTATCGCAGAATAGAAGCATTTTGTTTCTCTCCTTGTAGCACACTCTCTTTACTATCAAGCTATCACAGAATAGAAGCATTTTGTTTCTCTCCTTGTAGCCAACACTCTTTAATATCAAGCTATCGCAGAATAGAAGCATTTTGTTTCTCTCCTTGTAGTCAACTCTCTTTAATATCAAGCTATCGCAGAATAGAAGCATTTTGTTTCTCTCCTTGTAGTCAACTCTCTTTACTATCAGCTTATCGCAGAATAGAAGCATTTTGTTTCTCTCCTTGTAGCCAACTCTCTTTAATATCAAGTTATCGCAGCATAGAAGCATTTTGTTTTCTCTTGTAGCCAACTCTCTTTACTATCAAGCTATCGCAGAACAGAAGCATTTTGTTTCTCTCCTTGTAGCCAACTCTCTTTAATATCAAGCTATCGCAGAACAGAAGCATTTTGTTTCTCTCCTTGTAGCCAACTCTCTTTACTATCAAGCTATCGCAGAATAGAAGCATTTTGTTTCTCTCCTTGTAGTCAACTCTCTTTAATATCAAGCTATCGCAGAATAGAAGCATTTTGTTTCTCTCCTTGTAGTCAACTCTCTTTACTATCAAGCTATCGCAGAATAGAAGCATTTTGTTTCTCTCCTTGTAGCCAACTCTCTTTAATATCAAGTTATCGCAGAATAGAAGCATTTTGTTTCTCTCCTTGTAGCCAACTCTCTTTACTATCAAGCTATCGCAGAATAGAAGCATTTTGTTTCTCTCCTTGTAGCCAACTCTCTTTAATATCAAGTTATCGCAGCATAGAAGCATTTTGTTTCTCTCCTTGTAGCCAACTCTCTTTACTATCAAGCTATCGCAGAACAGAAGCATTTTGTTTCTCTCTTGTAGTAACTCTCTTTACTATCAAGCTATCGCAGAATAGAAGCATTTTGTTTCTCTCCTTGTAGTCAACTCTTTAATATCAAGCTATCGCAGAATAGAAGCATTTTGTTTCTCTCCTTGTAGTCAACTCTCTTTACTATCAAGCTATCGCAGAATAGAAGCATTTTGTTTCTCTCCTTGTAGCCAACTCTCTTTAATATCAAGCTATCGCAGAATAGAAGCATTTGTTTCTCTCCTTGTAGTCAACTCTTTAATATCAAGCTATCGCAGAATAGAAGCATTTTGTTTCTCTCCTTGTAGCCAACTCTCTTTACTATCAAGCTATCGCAGAATAGAAGCATTTTGTTTCTCTCCTTGTAGCCAACTCTCTTTACTATCAAGCTATCGCAGAACAGAAGCATTTTGTTTCTCTCCTTGTAGCCAACTCTCTTTAATATCAAGTTATCGCAGAATAGAAGCATTTTGTTTCTCTCCTTGTAGCCAACTCTCTTTACTATCAAGCTATCGCAGAATAGAAGCATTTTGTTTCTCTCCTTGTAGCCAACTCCTTTAATATCAAGCTATCGAGAATAAAGCATTTGTTTCTCTCCTTGTAGTCAACTCTCTTTAATATCAAGCTATCGCAGAATAGAAGCATTTTGTTTCTCTCCTTGTAGTCAACTCTCTTTACTATCAAGCTATCGCAGAATAGAAGCATTTTGTTTCTCTCCTTGTAGCCAACTCTCTTTAATATCAAGTTATCGCAGCAAGAAGCATTTTGTTTCTCTCCTTGTAGCCAACTCTCTTTACTATCAAGCTATCGCAGAACAGAAGCATTTGTTTTCTCTCCTTGTAGCCAACTCTCTTTACTATCAAGCTATCGCAGAATAGAAGCATTTGTTTCTCTCCTTGTAGTCAACTCTTTAATATCAAGCTATCGCAGAATAGAAGCATTTTGTTTCTCTCCTTGTAGCCAACTCTCTTTAATATCAAGTTATCGCAGAATAGAAGCATTTTGTTTCTCTCCTTGTAGTCAACTCTCTTTACTATCAAACTATCGCAGAATAGAAGCATTTTGTTTCTCTCCTTGTAGTCAACTCTCTTTACTATCAAGCTATCGCAGAATAGAAGCATTTTGTTTCTCTCCTTGTAGCCAACTCTCTTTAATATCAAGCTATCGCAGAATAGAAGGATTTTGTTTCTCTCCTTGTAGTCAACTCTCTTTACTATCAAGCTATCGCAGAATAGAAGTTTTGTTTCTCTCCTTGTAGCCAACTCTCTTTAATATCAAGCTATCGCAGAATAGAAGCATTTTGTTTCTCTCCTTGTAGCCCACTCTCTTTACTATCAAGCTATCACAGAATAGAAGCATTTTGTTTCTCTCCTTGTAGCCAACTCTTTTTAATATCAAGCTATCGCAGAATAGAAGCATTTTGTTTCTCTCCTTGTAGTCAACTCTCTTTAATATCAAGCTATCGCAGAATAGAAGCATTTTGTTTCTCTCCTTGTAGTCAACTCTCTTTACTATCAAGCTATCGCAGAATAGAAGCATTTTGTTTCTCTCCTTGTAGCCAACTCTCTTTAATATCAAGTTATAGCAGCATAGAAGCATTTTGTTTCTCTCCTTGTAGCCAACTCTCTTTACTATCAAGCTATCGCAGAACAGAAGCATTTTGTTTCTCTCCTTGTAGCCAACTCTCTTTACTATCAAGCTATCGCAGAATAGAAGCATTTTGTTTCTCTCCTTGTAGTCAACTCTCTTTAATATCAAGCTATCAGAATAGAAGCATTTTGTTTCTCTCCTTGTAGTCAACTCTCTTTACTATCAAGCTATCGCAGAATAGAAGCATTTTGTTTCTCTCTTGAGCAACTCTCTTTAATATCAAGTTATCGCAGAATAGAAGCATTTTGTTTCTCTCCTTGTAGCCAACTCTCTTTACTATCAAGCTATCGCAGAATAGAAGCATTTTGTTTCTCTCCTTGTAGCCAACTCTCTTTAATATCAAGTTATCGCAGAATAGAAGCATTTTGTTTCTCTCCTTGTAGCCAACTCTCTTTACTATCAAGCTATCGCAGAACAGAAGCATTTTGTTTCTCTCCTTGTAGCCAACTCTCTTTACTATCAAGCTATCGCAGAATAGAAGCATTTTGTTTCTCTCCTTGTAGTCCACTCTCTTTAATATCAAGCTATCGCAGAATAGAAGCATTTTGTTTCTCTCCTTGTAGTCAACTCTCTTTACTATCAAGCTTATCAGAATAGAAACATTTGTTTCTCTCCTGTAGTCAACTCTTTACTATCAAGCTATCGCAGAATAGAAGCATTTTGTTTCTCTCCTTGTAGCCAACTCTCTTTAATATCAAGCTATCGCAGAATAGAAGCATTTTGTTTCTCTCCTTGTAGTCAACTCTCTTTACTATCAAGCTATCGCAGAATAGAAGCATTTTGTTTCTCTCCTTGTAGTCAACTCTCTTTACTATCAAGCTATCGCAGAATAGAAGCATTTTGTTTCTCTCCTTGTAGCCAACTCTCTTTAATATCAAGCTATCGCAGAATAGAAGCATTTTGTTTCTCTCCTTGTAGCCAACTCTCTTTACTATCAAGCTATCGCAGAATAGAAGCATTTTGTTTCTCTCCTTGTAGTCAACTCTCTTTACTATCAAGCTATCGCAGAATAGAAGCATTTTGTTTCTCTCCTTGTAGTCAACTCTCTTTACTATCAAGCTATCGCAGAATAGAAGCATTTTGTTTCTCTCCTTGTAGTCAACTCTCTTTACTATCAAGCTATCGCAGAATAGAAGCATTTTGTTTCTCCTTGTAGCCAACTCTCTTTACTATCAAGCTTATCGCAGAATAGAAGCATTTTGTTTCTCTCCTTGTAGTCAACTCTCTTTACTATCAAGCTATCGCAGAATAGAAGCATTTTGTTTCTCTCCTTGTAGCCAACTCTCTTTAATATCAAGCTATCGCAGAATAGAAGCATTTTGTTTCTCTCCTTGTAGTCAACTCTCTTTACTATCAAGCTATCGCAGAATAGAAGCATTTTGTTTCTTCCTTGAGCCAACTCTCTTTAATATCAAGCTATCATGAATAGAAGCATTTTGTTTCCTGTAGCCAACTCTCTTTAATATCAAGCTATCGCAGAATAGAAGCATTTTGTTTCTCTCCTTGTAGTCAACTCTCTTTACTATCAAGCTATCGCAGAATAGAAGCATTTTCTTTCTCTCCTTGTAGCCAACTCTCTTTACTATCAAGCTATCGCAGAATAGAAGCATTTTGTTTCTCTCCTTGTAGCCAACTCTCTTTAATATCAAGCTATCAGAATAGAAGCATTTTGTTTCTCTCCTTGTAGTCAACTCTCTTTACTATCAAGCTATCGCAGAATAGAAGCATTTTGTTTCTCTCCTTGTAGCCAACTCTCTTTACTATCAAGCTATCTAGAATAGAAGCATTTTGTTTCTCTCCTTGTAGTCAACTCTCTTTACTATCAAGCTATCGCAGAATAGAAGCATTTTGTTTCTCTCCTTGTAGCCAACTCTTTACTATCAAGCTATCAGAATAGAAGCATTTTGTTCTCTCCTTGTAGCCAACTCTTTAATATCAAGCTATGCAGAATAGAAGCATTTTGTTTCTCTCCTTGTAGTCAACTCTCTTTACTATCAAGCTATCGCAGAATAGAAGCATTTTGTTTCTCTCCTTGTAGTCAACTCTCTTTACTATCAAGCTATCGCAGAATAGAAGCATTTTGTTTCTCTCCTTGTAGCCAACTCTCTTTACTATCAAGCTATCGCAGAATAGAAGCATTTTGTTTCTCTCCTTGTAGCCAACTCTCTTTACTATCAAGCTATCGCAGAATAGAAGCATTTTGTTTCTCTCCTTGTAGTCAACTCTCTTTACTATCAAGCTATCACAGAATAGAAGCATTTTGTTTCTCTCCTTGTAGTCAACTCTCTTTACTATCAAGCTATCGCAGAATAGAAGCATTTTGTTTCTCTCCTTGTAGCCAACTCTCTTTACTATCAAGCTATCGCAGAATAGAAGCATTTTGTTTCTCTCCTTGTAGTCAACTCTCTTTACTATCAAGCTATCGCAGAATGAACATTTTGTTTCTCTCCTTGTAGCCAACTCTCTTTTACTTCAAGCTATCGCAGAATAGAAGCATTTTGTTTCTCTCCTTGTAGTCAACTCTCTTTAATATCAAGCTATCGCAGAATAGAAGCATTTTGTTTCTCTCCTTGTAGTCAACTCTCTTTACTATCAAGCTATCACAGAATAGAAGCATTTTGTTTCTCTCCTTGTAGCCAACTCTTTTTAATATCAAGCTATCGCAGAATAGAAGCATTTTGTTTCTCTCCTTGTAGCCAACTCTCTTTACTATCAAGCTATCGCAGAATAGAAGCATTTTGTTTCTCTCCTTGTAGCCAACTCTCTTTAATATCAAGCTATCGCAGAATAGAAGCATTTTGTTTCTCTCCTTGTAGCCAACTCTCTTTACATCAAGCTATGCGAATAGAAGCATTTTGTTTCTCTCCTTGTAGTCAACTCTCTTTACTATCAAGCTATCGCAGAATAGAAGCATTTTGTTTCTCTCCTTGTAGTCAACTCTCTTTAATATCAAGCTATCGCAGAATAGAAGCATTTTGTTTCTCTCCTTGTAGCCAACTCTCTTTAATATCAAGCTATCGCAGAATAGAAGCATTTTGTTTCTCTCCTTGTAGTCAACTCTCTTTACTATCAAGCTATCGCAGAATAGAAGCATTTTGTTTCTCTCCTTGTAGCCAACTCTCTTTACTATCAAGCTATCGCAGAATAGAAGCATTTTGTTTCTCTCCTTGTAGCCAACTCTCTTTAATATCAAGCTATCGCAGAATAGAAGCATTTTGTTTCTCTCCTTGTAGTCAACTCTCTTTAATATCAAGCTATCGCAGAATAGAAGCATTTTGTTTCTCTCCTTGTAGTCAACTCTCTTTAATATCAAGCTATCGCAGAATAGAAGCATTTTTTCTCTCCTTGAGCCAACTCTCTTTAATATCAAGCTATCGCAGAATAGAAGCATTTTGTTTCTCTCCTTGTAGCCAACTCTCTTTACTATCAAGCTATCGCAGAATAGAAGCATTTTGTTTCTCTCCTTGTAGCCAACTCTCTTTAATATCAAGCTATCGCAGAATAGAAGCATTTTGTTTCTCTCCTTGTAGTCAACTCTCTTTACTATCAAGCTATCGCAGAATAGAAGCATTTTGTTTCTCTCCTTGTAGTCAACTCTCTTTACTATCAAGCTATCGCAGAATAGAAGCATTTTGTTTCTCTCCTTGTAGCCAACTCTCTTTAATATCAAGCTATCGCAGAATAGAAGCATTTTGTTTCTCTCCTTGTAGCCAACTCTCTTTAATATCAAGCTATCGCAGAATAGAAGCATTTTGTTTCTCTCCTTGTAGCCAACTCTCTTTAATATCAAGCTATCGCAGAATAGAAGCATTTTGTTTCTCTCCTTGTAGCCAACTCTCTTTAATATCAAGCTATCGCAGAATAGAAGCATTTTGTTTCTCTCCTTGTAGCCAACTCTCTTTAATATCAAGCTATCGCAGAATAGAAGCATTTTGTTTCTCTCCTTGTAGTCAACTCTCTTTACTATCAAGCTATCGCAGAATAGAAGCATTTTGTTTCTCTCCTTGTAGCCAACTCTCTTTACTATCAAGCTATCGCAGAATAGAAGCATTTTGTTTCTCTCCTTGTAGCCAACTCTCTTTAATATCAAGCTATCGCATAGATAGAAGCATTTGTTTCTCTCTTGTAGCCAACTCTCTTACTATCAAGCTATCCTAGAATAGAAGCATTTTGTTTCTCTCCTTGTAGTCAACTCTCTTTAATATCAAGCTATCGCAGAATAGAAGCATTTTGTTTCTCTCCTTGTAGCCAACTCTCTTTAATATCAAGCTATCGCAGAATAGAAGCATTTTGTTTCTCTCCTTGTAGTCAACTCTCTTTACTATCAAGCTATCCAGAATAGAAGCATTTTGTTTTCTCTCTTGTAGCCAACTCTCTTTAATATCAAGCTATCGCAGAATAGAAGCATTTGTTTCTCTCCTTGAGTCAACTCTCTTACTATCAAGCTATCGCAGAATAGAAGCATTTTGTTTCTCTCCTTGTAGCCAATCTCTTTAATATCAAGCTATGCAGAATAGAAGCATTTTGTTTCTCTCCTTGTAGTCAACTCTCTTTACTATCAAGCTATCGCAGAACAGAAGCATTTTGTTTCTCTCTTGTAGCCAACTCTTTAATATCAAGCTATCGCAGAATAGAAGCATTTTGTTTCTCTCCTTGTAGTCAACTCTCTTTACTATCAAGCTATCGCAGAATAGAAGCATTTTGTTTCTCTCCTTGTAGCCAACTCTCTTTACTATCAAGCTATCGCAGAATAGAAGCATTTTGTTTCTCTCCTTGTAGCCAACTCTCTTTACTATCAAGCTATCGCAGAATAGAAGCATTTTGTTTCTCTCCTTGTAGCCAACTCTCTTTACTATCAAGCTATCGCAGAATAGAAGCATTTTGTTTCTCTCCTTGTAGCCAACTCTCTTTACTATCAAGCTATCGCAGAATAGAAGCATTTTGTTTCTCTCCTTGTAGCCAACTCTCTTTACTATCAAGCTATCACAGAATAGAAGCATTTTGTTTCTCTCCTTGTAGCCAACTCTCTTTACTATCAAGCTATCGCAGAATAGAAGCATTTTGTTTCTCTCCTTGTAGCCAACTCTCTTTACTATCAAGCTATCGCAGAATAGAAGCATTTTGTTTCTCTCCTTGTAGCCAACTCTCTTTACTATCAAGCTATCGCAGAATAGAAGCATTTTGTTTCTCTCCTTGTAGCCAACTCTCTTTACTATCAAGCTATCGCAGAATAGAAGCATTTTGTTTCTCTCCTTGTAGTCAACTCTCTTTACTATCAAGCTATCGCAGAATAGAAGCATTTTGTTTCTCTCCTTGTAGCCAACTCTCTTTAATATCAAGTTATCGCAGAATAGAAGCATTTTGTTTCTCTCCTTGTAGTCAACTCTCTTTACTATCAAGCTATCGCAGAATAGAAGCATTTTGTTTCTCTCCTTGTAGTCAACTCTCTTTAATATCAAGCTATCGCAGAATAGAAGCATTTTGTTTCTCTCCTTGTAGTCAACTCTCTTTACTATCAAGCTATCGCAGAATAGAAGCATTTTGTTTCTCTCCTTGTAGCCAACTCTCTTTACTTAAGCTATCGCAGAATAGAAGCATTTTGTTTCTCTCTTGTAGCCAACTCTCTTTAATATCAAGCTATCTCAGAATAGAAGCATTTGTTTCTCTTGTAGCCAACTCTCTTTACTATCAAGCTTATCGCAGAATAGAAGCATTTTGTTTCTCTCCTTGTAGTCAACTCTCTTTACTATCAAGCTATCGCAGAATAGAAGCATTTGTTTTCTCCTTGTAGCCAACTCTTTTTAATATCAAGCTATCGCAGAATAGAAGCATTTTGTTTCTCTCCTTGTAGCCAACTCTCTTTAATATCAAGCTATCGCAGAATAGAAGCATTTTGTTTCTCTCCTTGTAGCCAACTCTCTTTACTATCAAGCTATCGCAGAATAGAAGCATTTTGTTTCTCTCCTTGTAGCCAACTCTCTTTACTATCAAGCTATCACAGAATAGAAGCATTTTGTTTCTCTCCTTGTAGTCAACTCTCTTTACTATCAAGCTATCGCAGAATAGAAGCATTTTGTTTCTCTCCTTGTAGCCAACTCTCTTTACTATCAAGCTATCGCAGAATAGAAGCATTTTGTTCTCTCTTGTAGCCAACTCTCTTTACTATCAAGCTATCGCAGAATAGAAGCATTTTGTTTCTCTCCTTGACATTCTAAGTATCCTTCTGTAGTTACTATAAGAGAATTATATGCTTATTTTAGGAATCTCTGAGTGTACTATTTCCTTGTTTTGAGTCGATTAGTGAATAAATGTGTATGTATATGTATGTGTATGTATGTATGTATGTATGTATGTATGTATGTGTATGCTGGACACGAGATGTAATTTAAACATCGCTCTCATATTTGTCTGTGTGCATTTGGAGAAGTTGGTGGTGGGATAGTGGGAGAGGGGCAAACTAAAGGGAAGTAATTATGTCAGAATGCATAATCCGCGATGTGCATAGAAACAGCATATTTGCCCCTGAGATATTTGTTTATATTTTGTGTGTGCTATAAATAGAACGCGCATTCAAAGTTGAATTTACCCATACCACCACCCTTATCATCACCACCACCATCATCATCATCATCATCATCAGCAGCATCATCATCAACTAGTGCCGTTTAAAATAATTCTTTCGATTATGGATCCACACATGGACTCCAAAGTCGACAAGCTACTCAGATGATGATAAGTTGTCATGTCGACAAGCTACTCAGATGATGATAAGTTGTCATGTCGACAAACTACTCAGATGATGATAAGTTGTCATTTCGACAAACTACTCAGATGATGATAAGTTGTCATGTCGACAAACTACTCAGATGATGATAAGTTGTCATGTCGACAAACTACTCAGATGATGATAAGTTGTCATGTCGACAAACTACTCAGATGATGATAAGTTGTCATGTCGACAAACTACTCAGATGATGATAAGTTGTCATGTCGACAAACTACTCAGATGATGATAAGTTGTCATGCCGACAAGCTACTCAGATGATGATAAGTTGTCATGCCGACAAGCTACTCAGATGATAAGTTGTCATGTCGACAAACTACTGAGATGATGATAAGTTGTCATGTCGACAAACTACTCAGATGATGATAAGTTGTAATGTCGACAAGCTACTCAGATTACAAGTTGTCAGGCCGATAAGCTACTCAGATGATGATAAGTTGTCATGCCGACAAGCTACTGAGATGATGATAAGTTGTCATGTCGATAAACTACTCAGATGATGATAAGTTGTCATGCCGACAAGCTACTGAGATGACGATAAGTTGTCATGTCGACAAACTACTCAGATGATGACAAATTGTCATGTCAACAAGCTACTGAGATGATGATAAGTTGTCATGTCGACAAACTACTCATATGATGATAAGTTGTCATGTCGACAAACTACTCAGATGATAACAAATTGTCATGTCAACAAGCTACTCAGATGATGATAAGTTGTCATGTCAACAAGCTACTCAGATGATAAGTTGTCATGTCAACAAGCTACTCAGATGATAAGTTGTCATGTCGACAAACTACTCAGATGATGATAAGTTGTCATGTCAACAAGCTACTCAGATGATGATAAGTTGTCATGCTACCAGATTCTTCATCATCTCCTCTCTATCTGTCTTCCTTTATGTTTCTGCTAGCAATTATCCCCCAATGTCCCAACGTTATCTAACCATTTCATTTCATGATATGCTATAGAACAGTGATTCTCAAACTTTGCAATACTGCGGACCCTATTTTAAATATATTTTTCTGTCGAAGACACCCCCAACAGTTTCTATATATGAACATAGATACGAATAAATTATCTGTGTGTTAAAATAGTAAACAATGTCTGCAATTTAACATTTTATAAACAGGAAGAGGTTTCCATTTTCCTTGAACAAGACGTGTCATCCTTAGCATCATCAGTACATTTGCGTTTCAATTTCAGCCAGCGATCCCATCCTGAAGCCTTGAACAAGACGTGTCATCCTTAGCATCATCAGTACATTTGCGTTTCAATTTCAGCCAGCGATCCCATCCTGAAGCCTTGAACAAGACGCGTCATCATTAGCATCATCAGTACATTTGCGTTTCAATTTCAACCAGCGATCCCATCCTGAAGCCTTGAACAAGAGGCGTCATCATTAGCATCATCAGTACATTTGCGTTTTAATTTCAGCCAGCGATCCCATCCTGAAGCCTTGAACAAGAGGCATCATCCTTAGCATCATCAGTACATTTGCGTTTCAATTTCAGCCAGCGATCCCATCCTGAAGCCTTGAACAAGAGGCATCATCCTTAGCATCATCAGTACATTTGCGTTTCAATTTCAGCCAGCGATCCCATCCTGAAGCCTTGAACAAGACGCGTCATCATTAGCATCATCAGTACATTTGCGTTTCAATTTCAGCCAGCGATCCCATCCTGAAGCCTTGAACAAGAGGCATCATCCTTAGCATCATCAGTACATTTGCGTTTCAATTTCAACCAGCGATCCCATCCTGAAGCTCAGCCAAAATGTATTGTAGCAAAATTCAATGCATGCCAACGTTATTTATCCTATGTTTTCCCAAGACGGTTTCAGTCAATTACTTACTTGAAGTTTATTCTTATAGCGATGGTGTTATTA
Organism: Arion vulgaris; assembly: GCA_020796225.1. Classification (NCBI taxonomy): domain Eukaryota; kingdom Metazoa; phylum Mollusca; class Gastropoda; order Stylommatophora; family Arionidae; genus Arion; species Arion vulgaris. The sequence continues at coordinate 29,714,188 of CM036758.1, read as the reverse complement.
TTACACCACACCAACATTCAAGCTGGCTCCAATTTCTCCGACTGCGGGAAACTGCAAATGATCTTCCATTTTGTCCTGTCATACATTTAGACTCCGGTCTGATCCGGGTCCTTTGATTTCGCAGGGGAACTAGTTTACTACTGTTTTTATACCTGCTTTAAAAATTTATTGTTCTGTTTGAATTGTCAAAAATCATAATAATTCTTCAAGTGCTTGAGGATTCCTTGTGAGTACCCCGTGGACCCTAGTTTGGGAAACACTGTTCTAGAACACTATAATTGCATACATCAGCCATTTGTTATAAAGTTTATTTTGTTCAGTGATCTCTCTCAGTAAATATACAATATTGTTTTGAGCTGTCAATTAGATATACTTACGGAGAAGAACCATTTCTCTGACGTCTCCAGACCATTTCTTAACCTGTTGTATGTTCTCTTTCTTAATCTCGTATTGTATGTTCGTTCTCACAACTTTCTTAATCTCGTATTGTACGTTCCTTCTCACAACTTTCTTAATCTCGTATTGTATGTTCGTTGTTACAACTTTCTTAATCTCGTATTGTACGTTCCTTCTCACAACTTTCTTAATCTCGTATTGTATGTTCGTTGTTACAACTTTCTTAATCTCGTATTGTATGTTCGTTGTCACAACTTTCTTAATCTCGTATTGTATGTTCGTTGTTACAACTTTCTTGTCATGCTGTCGCGCACCACATCATTTATGGGGCTACCAGTAGATTAGAGATACCCACTGACACAAGAAAGCTAATAATGTGAAAGACACCAAAATCAAGCGTGGCCTGTCATGGAAAGCCCAAGCTGAGAGAATAAATGGCTAGATGATCACAGTTGCAACACTTTAGAAAGGATCTCTATAGATGATAGCATGTCCAGCTTCCGCAATGTTACTAGTACTCTTGAAAGGATCTCTATAGATGATAGCATGTCCAGCTTCCGTAATGTTACTAGTACTCTTGAAAGGATCTCTATAGATGATAGCATGTCCAGCTTCCGTAATGTTACTAGTACTCTTGGAAGGATCTCTATAGATGATAGCATGTCCAGCTTCTGCAATGTTACTAGTACTCTTGAAAGGATCTCTATAGATGATAGCATGTCCAGCTTCCGTAATGTTACTAGTACTCTTGAAAGGAGTGTACACCGTGTGGTACCGGGGCCCGCTAGGGAAGCAAAGAATAGTAACACTGTATCCTACAATGCATGTCGAAAGAGACGACTGATGTAGGCCATAGGGATGCTTCCTAGTAAATAAAAGCAGCGCAGAAATCGAATGGGCTGACCTACTTATAGGCTCATAACTGACACAACGTACGATCGCTCTTAGGCTCAGATCACGTACAAATCACAGAGAGTGGTTGACAAGGGGTCGATATGGTGCGTTCGAAGAAGAAGAAGAAGAAGAAGAAGAAGAAAGGGAGTGTAGAGATTGGAACAATATGAAAGCTGAACTTACAATGAAACAGCTGAGAGCAGATAATGCAGTAGATAATGATGATGTTGTTGTACATACTTGTGGATATGTGCATTGTAGTGAGAAGTCAGGTTGAGATGTTCAAGATAACGTGCATGGCAGGGTCGTTTCAGAGAGCAACGGAGGATACAGGATAATCACTTTCAGTATGAGTATGGAGGCTGATGTAGTTACTTGTATCATCCATTGGCTCTCTGGGACTTCGTTTGCTGGGATCTTTGCTTTGTCCGACTCTCAATCGATGCTTAGAAAGGTTCCGATTAACAGGATGCATTAGTGAATGTAGTAATATGAGATTCTCAACCTTTCAATGCTTACGTGGATCTATTGTCCAGTTCAAGCGGACCAACAATGAGAAAGCAGACTTGCATCAACAGCATCGATGGTTTGAGAAGTTGAAGATGGATAGAGGATGTCCTTCAGTTTTTAGACGATCGTCTACCTGGTGAAGGCACTAAAATTGAAACCTTGAAGCGGTTTAATAATCTTGTAATTACATTTTGTACAATCAGATCTGAGGGACAGATTGAGAGTGTGGATAACCAACAAGATATGGGTACTATCAGCATGCATACCTTTCGACACGTGCAGGGGGAGAATGTGTACCTATGCGTCAGTCCGGAGTGATATGATATCAGTTCAGTAACTAATAACCAATATATATATATATATATATATGTATATTTGTGTGTCCAGCCCACCTTCTCAGCGTGTTCGTAGCGCGTTGGATGACGGTGATAAAGCTCCCTGTGAGTGCGGTTCAATTCCCGGCTGGCAGAAAACCAAGGTTCTCCAGATCTACGGTGTTCGTGGCATCGAACCGAAGGGTTACGATGTCCATGGCACTGAGCCGAAGAGCTGAAAGCTCAAATGCCTCTGGATCAAAAAAACAATGTATGTGTCCTCAGTTCACGTCTTTATTGTAATGAAACATGCCACACCTACTTGCACCAGACACCAGAACGTCACCTACTTGCACCAGACACTAGAACGTCACCTACTTGCACCAGACACCAGAACGTCACCTACTTGCACCAGACACCAGAACGTCACCTACTTGCACCAGACACCAGAACGTCACCTACTTGCACCAGACACTAGAACGTCACCTACTTGCACCAGACACCAGAACGTCACCTACTTGCACCAGACACTAGAACGTCACCTACTTGCACCAGACACCAGAACGTCACCTACTTGAACCAGACACCAGAACGTCACCTACTTGCACCAGACACCAGAACGTCTACAGCGTTCTGAAGATGAAGGACGGCAGAATACCAACATACTTTCTCTACTAGGAATTATAGAAGAGTAGAAGAAATGCGGATCAGCGTCTAGTTCGACATAAGAATGTATAACAGAGATATGTATGAAACAGCATACATTGGAAGTTGAATCTTGGCATCAGTAGCTGTAGATTAAAGTGCATGTAGAAAGTTGAATTATGGCACCAGTAGCTATAGATTAAAGTGTATGAAGGAAGTTGAATTCTAGCACCAGTAGCTATGGATTAAAGTGCATGGAGCGCCCTGAGTGGTTACCGGGGCCCAAATTTGGGGTGTAAAGAATAGAACCACTGTTACCTGCCACGCATATCGTAAGAGGCGACTAAGGAGGTTTGGCTGAAATCGGATGCATGTGTCCTAAACGTGTAGAAGTCTATGCGTTTAGGGGCCTACCATACCAATGTGCAACGTATACACGTTCTTGGCAAAGATCAAACATATCACAGAGTGATTAAAATTGGTCGTAAAGAACGAACGCGAAGAAGAAGAAGAAGGAGTGCATGGAGGAAGTTGAATTTTGGCACCAGTAGCTATAGATTAAAGTGCATGGAGCGGAAATATTAAGAGTTGAGCTAGGATATAGAGAAACTGTTTGCAGAAAAGTTAAGATATCATGCTGATGGTTCCCGTTGCTGGCTGGTTATGAATGTTCCATGAAATCCTCTACCACTATGTTTAAACATGAAGTCTTAGATGACTGGTATTTCTGATGTATGTTTGTCGTCACTTTATCAATAAAAATAAACCTGTCTGTCAAACATACATCAGTCAATGATTCTCTTCCAGGATATACGATAACGAAGCCAGAAAGCACAGTTTGAAAGTCAAAAAATTACTATGATGTAACGCCCAATATGACCCAGACTCGTTTAATTTGACCAGGGGCGGATAGGTCTACACAAGCTACAAAGCAGACCGATCTAATAAAAAAGAACCCACACGTCTCAACCTTATGGAAGTTCCGTTTAATTTTCTAGATGCTATTGAATAAGACGCGTCCAAGTACCGACTCTAACCTTACATGAACTAAGCAGGCATTCTACGATGGCAATGAATGATCGAAGCTCAACTAATTGCTTTTATAGCGTCCGAAGTACAGATATAGTTATGTAAACGTGGCAATTCAATATAGCAACCGGCTATGTCGTACTCTATGGGTCGAGAAAATAGAAAACATCTTATTATCTGTGTCGGTTCTTTATTAAAATAGATGAGGTCTAACAGTAGTATTATACAGTAGTAGTATAAACGTAGTATTATACGTTTAACATCAGCTATAGAAATAGTACATCAGCTTTAGAAATAGTACATCAGCTATAGAAATAGTACATCAGCTATAGAAATAGTACATCAGCTATAGAAATAGTACATCAGCTTTAGAAATAGTACATCAGCTATAGAAATAGTACATCAGCTATAGAAATAGTACATCAGCTATAGAAATAGTACATCAGTTATAGAAATAAACATCAGCTATAGAAATAGTACATCAGCTATAAGAATAGTACATCAGCTATAGAAATAAACATCAGCTATAGAAATAGTACATCAGCTATAGAAATAGTACATCAGCTATAGAAATAGTACATATAGTACATCAGCTATAGAAATAGTACATCAGCTGTAGAAATAGTACATCAGCTATAGAAATAGTACATCAGCTATAGAAATAGTACATCAGCTATAGAAATAGTACATCAGCTATAGAAATAAACATCAGCTATAGAAATAGTACATCAACTATAGAAATAGTATATCAGCTATAGAAATAGTACATCAGCTGTAGAAATAGTACATCAGCTATAGAAATAGTACATCAGCTATAGAAATAGTACATCAGGTATAGAAATAGTACTTGAGCTCTCCTCTTTCTCTCGCTCTCTGCCTTTGTAACGCGGATTGGGGCATAGGCCCTCAACCAACTCATGCCAAGTTTTCCTATCTTTAGCTATCTCCTTCAGCTCACTCCAACTCTTCTTTATATTGTTGACCTCCGCCTCCAAATCCTGTCTCCATGTATTTCGGGCCTCCCTTCTTTCACTGTCACTGCGGGTTCAAGGAATGGGCGCACATTGTTATATTCCATCAAGTTTTCGCACAGTGTGTCCCATCCAGCGGCAGCGTCTTTTTTTTTAACCACATGGTTTACTAGAATCTGTCTTGTTCTCTCCATAAGGTCCTTATTTGTGACCCTATCATACCATTTCAATCCCTCTATTCTGTGCAGACACCAGTTGAGGAATGTTTGCAATTTATGCGTTCAACGAGATGTAGTGTTATACATTTAACATCAGCTATAATATTAGATAGTACTACAAGATGTAGTGTTATACATTTAACTATAGCTATAATAGTAGTACTACAAGATGTAGTGTTATACATCTAACTATAGCTATAATAATAGTACTACAAGATGTAGTGTTATACATCTAACTATAGCTATAATAATAATAGTACTACAAGATGTAGTGTTATACATTTAACTATAGCTATAATAATAATAGTACTACAGGATGTAGTGTTATACATTTAACATCGGCTATAATAATAGTACTACAAGATGTAGTGTTATCAGGGGCGGCTCGTCATTAAGGGCCAGTGGGGACAGGCCCCACCAAAAATATTGAGTAACCTGTACTTATTATTTTAGAAATTATTTGTTCATAATTATTACTTTCAACGAGATACTGATAAGCTTTGAAAGTTGATATATACCGCTAAAATATCATACACAGTCTGAAATTTGAAATTCATAATCTTTACCCTAATTGTATACGCCCTGGTCATTAGGGGCCAGTAAGAACCGGTCCTACCAAACCCAAAAGAATTAACGTGTACTTATTATTTTAGAAATTATTTTTTCGTAAATATTACTTTTAATTTGACACTGATTAGCTTTGACAGTTGAATATATAACACTAAAATAAAAATATTATATCAGAATAATATAACAATCCTGATATTTATATAATATCTCCTTATTAAAAATTAATATTACTGCAGCTCCCATTTTCATCTAATACTTAAAGCATTGTGTCGTGCACTATTTCTGGGGCTAGTTTACAAGTTCCTACATAAGATGTAACATTGCGACCTCTGACCTTTGATCGCTATTGCAATGATAATTGTCAAAACAATGTCATTTTCATTCAGCAGAAGTATAGCCTCTGTCTTAGGGCCCGTAAGAACGGTCACAAACCAGAATTAACTGTGTACTTTTTATTTTAGAAATTATTTTTCGAAATATTACGTTTAATTTGCTGATAGCTTGAAGTGAATAAACACATAAATAAAAATATTTATCAGAATAATATAATAATAAATTATATAAACCTATAAACAATATATGAACTGTACTCACATTTGCATCTAATACTTAAAGCATTGTGTCGTGTTCTATTCATCTAGTACAGTCGTACAGCTTTGATTAGATATATGCACAAGTCATCATTAGCAATAGATATTCACACAAAAACATTATCAGATAAGTACTAGACTCAGATTAGCTCAAATAGTCCGTTTAATTATCGATTGAACCAAATTTTATATAAAAAGTATAAAATTATAGAAAATAATAGTAATAAATAACAAACCATAAAATAATGATTAGTTTTAGGAATTGTCCTTGCATTAATACATTGTCTACAGCAATTTTTTCCTACAGTCTAAGTTGTAGTTGTGACAAGTGATTGTCAACTGAGTTGAGCGAAACACGTAAAAACATTTTTAACAATAAGTTATCAAATACTAGAGATTTACACAATACAAAAACAATGAAATACACAAGAAATGCTTTGACCAAATTGCCTTTATCAGCAAAAATACATCAGAAGTGAAGAATTTCAGTTTTCACTACATATACAATGAAATCGTGGAGTTTAAGTCATTTACTGAAAATTATATATTACAGAATCACAAATATATATATGGCTCTAGACTAGTTGACAAGCTCGCCTTATTTTTTGTTTTCATGCGGGTGAGGCATGTTCAATATGCGTTCCGCACGAGTGGTTACCGGGGCCTAAATTTGTGGTGTAAAGAATAGAACCACTGTTACCTGCCACGCATGTCCAAGAGGCGACTAAGGAGGTTTGTTGAAATCGATGCCATGTCCAAACTGTAGAAGTCTGCGTTTAGGCCTACAAACCAATGTGCAACGTATACACGTTCTTGGCAAAGATCAAACATATCAGAAAGAGTGATTAAATTGGTTGTAAAAAACGAACGCAAAGAAGAATGAGAAGAATTTGCGTTCCAGAGATTTTAAAAAAATCTTCTTAGGCGCTCCTGTCGTATGATGTGTCCGAAATATTTAATTGTCTTTGGTTTTATATTATTTAATAGCCAACTATCTTTAGTATCAAGCTGTTGCAGGACAGAAGCATTTTTTCTTTTCCTAAAAGGGGTAATAACTTCCCGCAATAGACAAATAATAGTAAATACTCCTTCTTCTTCAGCGATCTCTGGTCATGCGCTTAATTTACTATGGACCACAAACTGGGCAGTCAGCTTCAGGTCTGTCAGGTTTCCCAAAACTTAGTTTTCAGATCGACTGGGTGTGGCCACATGTTGATTCTCAGCTCACCCAGGAGAGGACAGTCTTGCAGGATATGCTCGGTGTCTGTTCCACCTGCTGACACTGGCAGAGAGCTATTTGACTTATTCCTAGTCTATATAAGTGTTTGTTGAGTCTGCAGTGTCCGGTGCGTAGTCGAAATATAATGACCTGGTCTGTTATGCTTAGGTCTTTGATAGAGTCTTTTCCATAATCATATCCAGTGTTTGTCTTCCAGTCTACTGCAGATTTTATCTGTATGAGGGTTTTGACCTCTTGAAAAGACAGGGTTGGTAAATTTGCTCCTTGGCACTGCCCTCCTTAGCTAAGACGTCGGCACTCGCCCGAGTATTTACCGGGGCCCAAATTTGGAGTGTAAAGAATAGAACCACTGTTACCTGCCACGCATGTCGTAAGAGGTGACTAAGGAGGTTTGGCTGAAATCGTATGCATGTGTCCTAAACGTGTAGAAGTCTATGCATTTAGGGGTCTATCAAACCAATGTGCAACGTATACACGTTCTTGGCAAAGATCAAACATATCACAAAGAGTGATTACAATTGGTCGTAAAGAATGAACGCAAAGAAGAAGACATCGGCACTCTCATTGCCTGCAATGCCACAGTGAGATGGAATCCACTGCAAGTGAATTTCTGTCTTTTCTGAAAGCTGAGCAAGAGACACAGTAAATACTAAAAAACAACGATTTTTGCCGGGCCCACCAAGAAAATGACCACGATCCGCCACTGATTGTTATAGTATTTGTAATTGTATTATTAGTATAAGTTGCTGTAGTAGTTACAACAATAATATGTATTTACTTGTACTTGTAGTATTGTTATTTACTTATTTATTTAATAGCTGCATATATGCTTATGTTTCGTGAATCGTCTAAAATCCCATAAATGAACTTTCTTTTCTCCTCTCTGTTTACCCAATTGTTTTCTATTTGTTTTTCTAAGTGTTAGGACGACAAGGTGGCTGTTTGGATCTCACATTTTGCCCGTACTAACAGATAGATAATAGTTTTCTAAGTGTTAGGACGACAAGGTGGCTGTTTGGATCTCACATTTTGCCTGTACTAACAGATAGATAATGTTTTCAAGTGTTAGGCGACAGGTGGTTGTTTGATCTACATTTTGCCCGTATAACAGATAAAATAGTTTCCTTATTAGTGTTATGACGATATAAGGTTGCTGTTTGGATCTCACATTTTCCTGTACTAACAGATAGATAATTTGTTTTCTAAGTGTTAGGACGACAAGGTGGCTGTTTGGATCTCACATTTTGCCCGTACTAACAGATAGATAATAGTTTTCCAACAATTCAGGATGTCTTGAAAATATTATTTGTCTTCATGACGAGATAAACGGAATATGTCGAATTGAATAGATAACGAATTTCAACAACGTTCAGGTAACACGGATGGCGTCTATGACTTAGGGATAGTAACTCGGTTATTAACCCCGACGTTCTGAGTTCGAATCACGCTGCGGACATTTTGGTTGCAAATTGTTTCGCATGGATTTTTACAAAAGGACGATGGCACCACCTGTTCAGAAAGCAATGGCAAACTACTGAACGTAATAATGCCTAGAAAAATCACAAACAGCGTTAAAAAGCTGGGGTTGATTCGCAAAGTCCTGTAAAGGATATGCAATTTTTTTCCCAGGTAACACGACATGATGATGGGATCAATAACACGATCACTCGTTTTGATAGGGATACAAACAAAATGTCCCATAGTCTTTTCAGACCTAAGAGTATGAAGTGTTTATTACTTCAAATTTATAGAGCCTAGTATGTGGGCCTCTGTAGCTTTAGCTGTAGTGAGTTCAATCATAACCCAAGCATACCTGGTTGAAACCCCGCGGCGGGTAGTTGGGAAGAAAATTCGTTTCCGTGGGATTTTTACGAAAGGTAAAAATAGACGTTACCGTTCAGAAAGCAATGACAAACTACTGAACTTATAAGTGGTACTTAGAACATCAACGACTCGTTTACTGTGGTTGATGGCTACGTCCTGTACAAGATAAGCCACGATGTTCGAGTATGTACGAGGTAGAAGAGCCAATTCTTTTTTCCACGTGTGGGACTTTGAGGATTGAACCGCCAACTCTCTTGTGTGCGAGTCGATAGTTGAGTGTTGCAGCATTTCGCTTTGCCCGTCTGCCCAGCGTGTTCGTAGCGCGTTGGGCTACGGGTGACTATCCCCCTGTGTGTGCGGGTTCAATTCCGCGGATGGCAGAAAAAGCCACAGATTCCCCAGATTTACGGTGTTCATGGCACCGAACCGAAGTTACTATGTCCATGGGACGAGCGAAGAGCTGAAAAGCTCAGTGCTTCTGGATAGACCAAATAAAGCATTTCGCTAATACGTTTCACCAATGATATGATGGATATTCACTTGAATGGCTACTATAAATAGATCATAATAATAAACTGTCATCACTATCCTCAAGTAGCTTGTCCTGAGTAGAAATTTGCCACCCCAACAGTCCTCCGGAATTTCTATCTCTCATAGGCCAGATGTCCTGCCTTTGCAGCCGTCATGTTCAAACCATCAGTTACATCCTGAATCCATCTTCTCCGTGGTCTTCCTCTTCTTCTCTTTGCCGGTATGCTTCCTTCCATGATGGTCCTCTCCAGCCCTTTATGTCTTTTTATATGTCCAAAATATCTCAATTTTCTCTTCTTATTTGTAGCATCAGCCAGTTTTCTTGATTTTGAGTTCTTTCTGGATAGATCTATTTGTTCTCTTCTCTGTCCAAAATATACGAAGGACTCTTTTGTAACACTTATATTCAAAAGGACATATATATTTTTCCACTGCTTTATTAAATTCTAAACTGTAAAACTGTACCGGAAGCAAAAAATTAGAACATTCTTGAAAAAGGATATTAATGTTACAGGAAACTTTCTTACTAAAAGTTCCTTTAACCAAAGTTTATCGGGTATTCCCATATCTTCTCACTCATGTCTCATGTCTTCTCACTCATGTCTCATATCTTCTCACTCATGTCTCATATCACTGACATTAATGGGAGACAGGGCAAACGGTTGATATCTTCCTCATTTCTCTGTCAAATAGGATGATCCTTCAATATGTTTCTCACACTTCCACTTTACAAGGATTTAATTTGATATGTTTTATAGCCCATCACTAAGTACCAAAGAAACAGTATTTCTAGACATTGCCTCTAAAACACGTTAAATCTAGGAGAGGTTGGTGTTGTTTTAAATTTTTTCCAAACATGAAAACTTTTAGTGAAAGTTTCGTTCTGGTATATTTTAAGATGTAACCCTCGGCCGGTCACTTTGGGACAAAACGTCAATCCTTCACTTTGGTTTTGCACGAACACCGATATATTCTGGGGAACCTCGAGCCACACAGGGCCGCGGACTTGACCAAACCTTCACTGGAGGATTCACCTGAGATAATTCTGGGAAGAACACGCTGGAGCCCCGCGGGCTTGGGCTGTCAAAGTTTGATGGTTAACCTTAATTATATTCTGAAATAATGAAAAGCTATTCAATGGAATTTGATTTTTTATAGATATAAAATCTAAATATAAAAAACAAACAAAAATTTGGAAAATCGATATTTTTTAAGAAAAATATATCATTTCGTGACTACTGAATTGCCTTAAGTTGAAATGAAAGTTTCGAATTATTGAAGGTTATAAAGTCACTCACCTTACACAAAACATCATACTCCAATCTGTATTCAAGCAATAAGGATATAATAGTATAAGGCAAGTTGATCAAACATGTCAGGAAATCCGTTACAGCAAGACTCAGAATGAAGATTGTTGATGTTCCTTTCTCACGTTTCCGGTAGTAAATGACAAAAGCTAGTGCGTTACCTTGGAGATAAAAATAATAATGCATAGTTAAAGTAATACTTTATTTGTTATATTCTAATTAATTCTGCACATCAAATAATACAATTAATTTCATCATCATTGGCCTCCTTGTCCCAGGATACAATGGGTTTTGCGTCACGTAGTATGTTCTGGACTGAATCACAACGTTTCTTGTGACTGTAATGACTTGTTCTGGATTGGCAATCCTTGTCACAGGGGCTCCAGATAAAACTGGAGTCTGGATCTGATACATAGGATGTTCTCTCTGCCCTCTGCGATATCTTTTGCCTCCATATGTGATGGTGTTTTTCTTCTTTCTTTTGAACCACACCTCACTGTCGCTCGCCATGCTTGCCTGTCTTTCTGAGCCGCCCTCACTGCCGCTCGCCATGCCTGCCTGTCTTTTTGAGCCGCCCTCACTGCCGCTGGCCATGCTTGCCTGTCTTTCTGAGCCACCCCTCACTGCCGCTCGCCATGCTTGCCTGTCTTTCTGAGCCGCCCCTCACTGCCGCTCGCCATGCTTGCCTGTCTTTCTGAGCCACCCTCACTGCCGCTCGCCATGCTTGCCTGTCTCTCTGAGCCGCCCTCACTGCCGCTCGCCATGCTTGCCTGTCTTTTGAGCCGCCCCTCACTGCCGCTCGCCATGCTTGCCTGTCTTTCTGAGCCGCCCCTCACTGCCGCTCGCCATGCTTGCCTGTCTTTCTGAGCCACCCCTCACTGCCGCTCGCCATGCTTGCCTGTCTTTCTGAGCCACCCCTCACTGCCGCTCGCCATGCTTGCCTGTCTTTCTGAGCCGCCCTCACCACTGCTCGCCATGCTTGCCTGTCTTTCTGAGCCACCCCTCACTGCCGCTCGCCATGCTTGCCTGTCTTTCTGAGCCACCCTCACTGCCGCTCGCCATGCATGCCTGTCTTTGTGAGCCGCCCCTCACTGCCGCTCGCCATGCTTGCCTGTCTTTCTGAGCCGCCCCTCACTGCAGCTCGCCATGCTTGCCTGTCTTTCTTGAAATTAATTTAATGAGAAGGTAATGTTGTACGGAAATCAGCAATCGGTGTACAATAGCTGATCAAGTACTGGGGCAGTTATCACCACTGTTATCATATAAAGTGATAACTCTAAAAACTAAAGCAAACCTTACAAGAACGATTTTCTGGCCAACACTATGTTACCAGTGTCAAACATGGCCAATAACAGCAGCTAATGAGCGGAGAATCATAACGACAGAGATAAGGTGTCTTAGAAGAGCTGAAGGTGTGACAATAAGAGACAAAATTAGAAATGAAGAAACCAGTAGAAAACTATGTGAAACACTATTGTCTACCTGTACAAGCGCAAAGGAATCTGCCAGGCCTGCGATAACCACAGGGGATCTCCCTCCTGTCAATTGCTGGCAAGATACTGGGAAGAGTCCTCCTCAATCGCTTAATTGATCACCTGGAACAGGACTTACTCCCTGAGACCCAATGTGACTTCAGAGCGGGTCGTGGAACAGCAGACATGATATTTGCTGCTAGCCAATTACAGGAGAAATGCCAAGAGCAGCACCGTAACCTCTACATGGTCTTTGTCGATCTGACGAAGGCTTTCGACACGGTCAACAGAGAGGGTCTATGGAAGATCATTCAAAAATTTGGATGATCAGTGAAATTCAGTAAGATCGTCCAACAGTTTCACGAGGGCATGATGGCACGCGTACTTGATGAAGGGGAGTTGTCGGAAGTCTTCCATGACACAAACGGCGTCAAACATGGCTGTGTACTGGCCCCAACACTCTTCAACATGATGTTTGCTGCCATGCTCACGGATGTCTTTTGGGAAGGCGACGAACATGGGCTAAAGATTAGATACAGGACAGATGGTAATCTATTCAATCTTCGGAGGTTAAAATCCTCCACCAAGGTAAAAGAATCAACTATCTCAAACATGTTGTTTGCTGATGACTGCACCGAAGAAGAAGTGCAGACTTATATGGACAAGTTCTCAATGGCCTGTGATAAGTTTGGCCTCACCATTGACTCCAAAAAAAACAGAGGTCATGTTCCAGACCGCCCCTAGAGCCTACCCTAGTACTACGATCCAGTCATCAACATTAAACACCAGCGTCTCCAGTCAACGGACAACTTTGCTTATCTTGGCAGCCTTCTATCCAGATCGGCAAACATAGACTCTGTGGTCAATAATAGGATATCCAAAGCCAGGACATGGATCCTGGTGGACAGAAAAAACGCTTTAAAAACACTCTTAAATTGTCTCTGAAATGCTTCGATATAGACACCACGTGCTGGGAATCCCTTGCGCAAGATCGCCCGCCAAATGTGGCGCTGTAACAACAAAAGAGGAACCCGCATAGCTGAGAATCATCGTGTTGTTGAGGCACAGAGAAAACGAGCTGCGCGAAAAGACAGAACACACAACACCGACATGTCTAGCATTGATCATGTATGCCCCACCTGAGATCGGGGATTCTGTTCTAGGATTGGACTCTGCAGTCACCACCGCACACACCAGAGAGTGCAGCAGCACGTCTGAGATTGTTGTCATCATCGCTTGTGATGGACGGCTATTACTTACTTATGTGAAACAAGTCATGCAATTCATAAAAGAACAACAGATTAAATGGTTTGGACACCTGACAAGAATACCCTTGTATCACAAAGAGAGCCACACTGAAAAAAGTATAACGAGTACAGCACAAGAAGAAGACCACGCAAAAGATGGAGCGACGGCATCAAGAACAGCCTTAAGAAAATGAATAACAGCTTACAAAGTGCATTAGAACAAGCACACACAAGATCACTACATTCCTCCCCTCCAACACTTCTATAAAGAAGTAAATGGTGAAAGAGAGCAAGAATGTCATAATAGGGGGAAGACTGCAGTAAACTTGGTAAATAGTGAAACACGTACAAACAAAGTACTATAGTTTTACAAAATACAGAAACAGTGACGATAAACAGCAACGTTTCGACCAACAAGGCCTTTATCAAGCAAACGAATAAACAGGAGTGACAAATTAAAATGAAACACAAATGGGCGACCAAATACCAACGTATCTAAGGAAAATCTGGAATAAAAACGAATAACGAAATAAATGTAACACAAAAACACACATAAAAACTAGAAATAGAACGGAAAAGAAACAATGAAACATCTAGTAAATATATAACTTGAATACATGCAACATATACCCATATAGATTACAAAGCACGGGAAGAGAAAGTACTAAGAAGCATAAGAATGTAATACGTTGAGCCCGCGTGGTCGCAAGGTACCATACAAAGAAATCAACCGATTCTCCAGAGCAAATCGACTACGATCATCAGAGGAACATGATCGGATGGCTGTGATATGGTAAGAATGTCATACCATATTTCTGACTTTTTCTTCTTTGTTTACACCTGAAACATCAACTGAAATATATTCACAGAAAACTGTGGTTCAACCTCAGGTTGTAGAGATATTCAAAGATCTTGTCATGCAACAGCACTGATAACAGCCATATCTGGGATCACACGTTGGATAGCTTTTATAGAAGATGTTAGCAAGTCATTCTATCAGTACTCCATTCACGATCATCACACGCTGGATATCTTTTATAGAAGATATTAGCAAGTCATTCTATCAGTACTCCATTCACGATCATCACACGCTGGATATCTTTTATAGAAGATGTTAGCAAGTCATTATATCAGTACTTATTCACGATCATCACACGCTGGATAGCTTTATAGAAGAGTGTTAGCAAGTCATTCTATCGTACCTCATTCACGATCATCAAAAACGTGGATAGCTTTTATAGAAGATGTTAGCAAATCATTCTATCAGTATCATTCGATCATCAC